>JASDQU011440976.1:0-20918 GCA_032191745.1 Picea mariana
TAGAATGAAATAGTTGTTACAAGATTCAAACAACAATGTGGTTTGTCCCCATGGATGAAAATGTTGTGTTGAGAGGGTTTCTCATGCTAATTTTCACATATGAACATACAAGCTACCATCTAAACCTGAATATGCTACTCCGATAATATAAATATCTAGAAATTGATTTCCCATGAGTTGTATTATTTTCCCCACACCTCCAATGATGTGAAATGCTTGGATGAAGAGAAAAAATAAAGTTTTAATGGTTTTTGTGGCTCCAATCACTTGTAGATCTAAAAAACACAAAGAAAAGAATGAGAAAGCATCTAGTAATGAGGAGAAAAAATCTACAATCAAGGAATGAAAGAATGAAGGTGGTATGGAAGTGTCCCTCTTTAAATCGTAACTCTTCACTTCCCAAGCTACTCGAATATGAATGGGCACCTAAAATGTTTGTCTTGGATTTCTAAATATTCAATTGCTAGTTAATAAGGGAAATAGGAGGGGATGATATATGATCCTATGGAAAGAAAAATAATATTTTTTCTCGGGCATTAGGCAATGCAACCAATAATGAGGTGAATATTCTAGTTTTCTCCAAGGATTATATATCGTTAGAGAGAGGGGGGTATACTAGACTATAGTTTTAGGAGACTAGTCAATTGTTATTAGAGTGTTGTATCGACGATCCACTTTGAATAATTTTAGGCTTGGATGTCTCACTTAGAGGGTGATAGCTTTGTGACACCAATTTGAATCAATATAATTCTATCAAATCCTAAGGAGGAAAATGTTGGGAAACGAAATTACAACAATCAAATACTAAAATCCATGGCTCACTTTATCATCCAAGGATCATGTAAACTTATGAGTTGTTGGCACCATATGTGAAAAAATACAGAGGTCTAATATACAAAAAATGAAGTACTAAAAGTCCTAATKYCATGTTGTAGTTATAAACAATCAACTATGGGCTTCAAATGGAAACTACTCTGATTGTAATCCACCTAGTGTAGGTTCTAATTACCATCTCTTCCTRTAGTTTTMTAGAAGGYAGATGDGATTGGTAYGATTGCTARTGAAATGAAGGAAATAGAAAAAGATAAATAATTGTTGTTTATATTCAAATTGTGAAACTAAACAAAGCAACAACCATCATACTTTCGAAGAAAAATAATGTTTACAACCCACAACATTGATTATTGTAATTAAAAGGATTGCATCAAATTTAGAGTGTTGTCTTAAATAGAAATATTAATAATATTAAACTACATGGAGTGTAAACCAACATCTATAGAAATAGAAGCAACTAGTTAACAAAAATGGAAATGGAAATGGAAGAATAAGGGTTCATGTGATCTCCCCTTGAGTGGGCCATACCAAAGGGAGTTCTGGAACCATGTAAAACATTACTAGAACAAAATCGAACTCACTTTTTATTCATGGTCTTCAAAAATTAAATAGATCAAAACAATGATAAAACTCTACTCTCTAAGGTAGTTTGAACTAGTCTACTACACGAGAATGAAAATTAGAAAATGACTAGGAACCTAACTCTTCTATTCTAAGAAATATAAATACTAGAATTGCACTAAAGGAGATATAACTAACTCCACAAACCAACTCCTTATTATCAAGGCTTTTAGGCACAGGGGAAAACCCAGGTTTCAATGCTACAACAACGCACCAACAAAACCCTAACCATAGGCCCTTTCGGCAACAACTGTGAAGCAGATGAAGTCTCACCCAAGGTAGAGGTTGGGGTGGTCGCAGGACTCAAATGTATGCAACCTTAGTTGAGACACAGATCTGTGATTGCAATACTTAACAGAGCACATAGCACCATTAGTTCATCAATATTTAACCACTATCTACAACATAGATGGAACAAAGCATCGCATCATTCACTTAGATCTGATGTATCTAATCACTCATCATAAAGATGTAGATTAAATATAGTAGATTCAAGCACTAAGCATATTCACATAGGTCATATCTACATTCACAAACATCATTAACACAAAGCATAAACAGATCTATCTATCAATATCAAAGCACTTAGCAAGTAAAGACATAAACACATCAAGGCATCGCACAGAGAAGAGAAACACAACATATATGTGGTTCACCCCCACCCTGGGGCTACGTCCACCAACTCTTCTTCTTTATTATCTTCAATTAGTCATCTACATGAACAGAGCCACAAAAAACCTACTCTGCATAGGATAGGAGATCTGCGCGCACCTTGCTAGATCCTCCTTCCCTGAGATAGGTTTAAGCACAAAGCCTTCTACAGTCTCTTACAATGACTTGCACTTAGCTCTACAAGTCCCACATAGCATGCACAAAGCACTTACAACTCTTGATCACACAGATCCAACTCTAGCACTTAGCCATTCATTTAGCACTTAGCATACCAGCCTCTTCCTAAATCGCATATATATCTATTTATACATTACAAAATAGGCCTAAACATGGGTAAACCCATGGGCCAACATCCCATACCCGTTACATAATCCCAAATCCCAAAAAGGACCCAAAAAGGGGCCAAGATCCCACGATCTCTACTTCATCTTGCACTCCATCTTCAACAATCTGTCAAAGTCCCAAAATAGGTCAAACTTGACCAAGGATTTCCCATAACTTGTTCAAGGACCAACAGGCCCTCAACACTCACCTGTGACTCATCCCGAGTCACTCTGATATGGGTAGTTCTACTTCAAAATCCTCGAGCTTGTCTTGAGCTTCTTTGACTTGTTGTTGTGCCATGGCCTCTTGTTTAGCAAACTCTTAGATGACTGCATCATTGACAGGTCCTTCTAGGCGTTGTTCAGCTACAGCGACAACCTGCTTCAGTTCTGCTCCTCGGCCTTCGACCTCTATGAAAAATTGGTAAGCTTTATCTTGTACAGGTTGGAGAGTTTGATTTACCTCCATAACTCTGCTCTGGATAGTGTGGATCTGCTATTGGGTGGTGTGTTTCTCTTGAGATTGCTTCATTCTTTCCACAACTGACAGGTGCTTCAGTTGTGCTTGTATCTTTTCGTCTTGATACTTCGCCTCTTAGAGATGCGACTCCAGTGCCTTCAATTTTGGATTCTCAGTGAGTTTCTCATAGGTCTGGGCACTACGATCAGTGATTTTCTTGCATTCCATAGCAAGGGATTTTATTCACTCAACTGGGCTTCAAGTAGTTGCTTCCCTTTGATCCCTTACGTCCTATGGAGTCTCGGGCACTGTGTGGAGCTCTAAATATGTTATGCATTGTTGTGATTGCTAGATAGATTCTGCGAGCTGCTCTACTTGCTGTGTGACTCAATATTTTTCCTTTATTTCTATGAATGTCATAGAGTGAAGTGCTCTACTGACCGCTTCTTTTACTTCAAGTTGCTCTGTGAGCAGTTGTTCTTTTCTGTGTTGTATCTGTGATTTTTGCTTCATCGAACTTCGCTTGGAGATCAATATTTTCCTATTCTGCAGTTTGACACTTATCTACAAGTACTCCTTGCACTTTCTTCAAAGCCTGGGTGGCTTGTTCTATTTTCTCTTGTGCTCGGTGAAGGTGAGCTTCGACTGTATCAGCTAGTCGATGGAGTTGGGCTGGCTCATCTCCCAACTTTGGTTGTCCTGATGGCAGGGGAATAGTGGAGACTGGATGGCTGGACTGAAGGGCCTATTATACCCCTCAGAGTTCAACTTGAAGTATACCATATATTTCTTCTTGCTTGGATTCTTGTTTATCTGCTATTTCCAGTGAAGCATTGTTCAAGGCTGCTATGATGAAGTCAAAATCGTCGGAGGTGAGGACAGTCTGCATCTTGGTCATGGTGGCTTTTGACTTCTTCCAGGAAGAAGGTTTCGGAGGGGGGAACCTTCCTCTTCTTCAATGGGTCAACCCCGTCTCTAGGCAGTGTTACTTCATTGGGCTTCTGTTTAGTTTCTACTTCATCACCACCCCCTCAGTCAGGTGACATGGAAGTAGTCTTCCCTAAGGTGCTTCTTAAGTTTTGAACCTCTTCAGTCTGCTTTGTTTTACTAGTTCCGGGTGTGTTCTGTTAATTATGAGTGTCCTTTGGGCTGTCAAGATCAGATATCTCAGCAGGGTTGGTGAGGATAAGGAGGTCAGTGGACCATTCCTTAGTGATCTCTTCAAGATCTTCTTCTGTCAGTTTATAATATGACTAGAGTTGTTCTTTATGTGCATCTGCTTGTGTTGTAATATAGGTGAAGTGGCGATCTTCACTGAACTTCATTAAGGGTCAGAACCTATGTAAGGTATTTAGAGTCATGCGGGGCTCGACTTTAATGACTCGCTTTAGCTGGAGGTAGTATGTGTGGAACACAACATTCGACTGCCACTGTTTGTTCATATCAGTGGAATACCAAAGGGTAGAAAACTTCACAGCAAGTGGTTCAAGTGGCTCTATGTCTGGGAAGGTCACTCCTTCCGACATCTCCCAGGAAAAAATGCAATGATGACCAAGACCCAACTGAAATGAAATTCATTACCCTGATCCTGTGCTTCTCGACAATCTAGTTCCAACTAGTTAACTAGGTACTTCGCCCAGTTCATCTGTAGGCCTTCCGCGCACTTCCTTGCGAAGTCAATGACAAAGCCAGTGACCTTCGTAGGTTGGTTCTTTCTTACTAACTTTCCAGCTATTATTTTACATGAAAGGTTCATTGCACCACTCTATATGGAAGCTACCTTGTAGCTTCTTGTTCCCTTCTCGAAATCGCCATAGGTGTCCTTGATCTTCTGTGCTAGTGCGCGATCTATGGCTTTTCTTGGGTAAAATTCCTGCGGGTCAGGTCCTTGCATACTCAGGACTATGATACTGTGGATCAGTGTTGGTTCAACTGTAATGCGGCGGTCTATTCATAAGTAGCCACCATTGTAACATGACAGTAGCAACTTGACATAGGTGTTGACTTCCTGGTGTCTTCCGAAATGCGGTATCTTCATGACATTCAGCAGGGTGGACTACGCGAAGTCCATAGTCCACTATTGAGGGATGATCTCCGAGTTTTTCTCTTTAGTTATAGTTAGGTACTTGTATGGGGCGAGCATACGATATACCTTGCGATCTCTAAGGTTGAAGTCACTAAAATTCAATGCTGCAATCTTATCCTGGTCTGTTTGAACTCCACGTATCCCCTTCAGGAGGTACGCAGTAACTATGGTGTACTCAAAATCGCGTGGTACACTATCACGATTCACTGCACCAACCAAAGGAAGAATGTACTCGAGAAATATGGTTGGAATCAATTTTTCATTTGCAAGGTCATCTTTATTCTTGGTTCTCTTTTCCACTGATGGTCTGGATGGTCTGGATCCATGAGCAGTCGACGAAGAAGCTTGCACCATTCTCATCGATGAATCTTGTACACCTGCAGACATCGACATGACTCTTTCAGTCATGAGGTCGATCAAAACTTCTTCAACAACTTTCTTTTCAACGCTCAACTCGTCTAACATACACGCTCGGGGTTAACAATCTCAGGTTCGGGGAGTAATTTAGATACTGCAATGGGATAGAGGGAAATAACGCAATAATCACTGTGTAAAATCAACGATTTCACGGTCTTGAATTCACGGTTAGCAAAAGTGTTCTCGGTTCATGGCATGATGGGATAAATAGATCACTTGGTAATAGATCTCTTGCAACGGGCGAGAAGCCTTCATTAACTCTATTATGTCCGTTACGGTGCGGTCCAACAGTCTGGTGGAAAACCATAAATGCCTTTCTGCCACTTCAGAGGGTCGTCTGAACAATTATATTTCTTCACCATGGCAAAGTGCCATGTGACGTTGTTCTGATATTCCGACGAAGCTCCAATTTTGCAAATTTTCCTTCTGCGAAATTCACTCTGGAACCTTCTGTAACTTGTCGATCTTAGCTCTCTTCTTACTTAGCTTCCTATCCTTTTTCCAGAGAGCTTTGTCTCAGTATGCCTTTTTCCATTCTTATTCTTATCTTCTTTTGGCATAGTTACTTCGCGCTGTTGAGATTTTTTTCTAAGATTTGAGGGTGATACTTCTTCTTTATCAGGAATAGGTGCTTCAATCTTCTCTGGGTTTTCTAGTGTTCTTGCAACTTTGACATCTGGGTTTATGGTGTTAAATAGCTTCGATATTTTCTTTATTTCTTCAATCAATTATGCGATCCTTCTAGTCATGAATTCTTTTAACTCTTGCTTCTATTGTTCTAAAACTTCTTCTTCTTCTTTCATTATGGCTTGATCTTTTTCAATCCAAGGTTTTCCAAGTAACATGGTAAATGGGGTGCTATTCTCAATAAATTTAACAATCTCAAAATCCTCTTCTGTCGAAGTCCCATTAGCATTCATAAGTATATGGGTGAGGTTTCCACATAGTTTTATAACCTTTCCTCCAAATAAACCTATTCCTCCCAATGAAGGAATCATAGCAGGCTTCCCTAAAAGTTCCCAAGTTCTTTTTGTCATGATATTCACCTGTGTTTCCTCATCTATAACACAGTCAACGTCGAAGTCTCCTATTCTTTCTTCAAGGAATTCTTTTTCTTTAAAGACCTATGATAAACTGATATGTCGGTGATCATTCAGGGTTTCTTTCATATGTAGCAATACTTTCTCTGATTCTTTATGGGGTTTTTCCATGTCTGGATCTACCTAAGGGTTTTCTTGTCTCATGTTCATTCTTTCAACCTTAGCAATCATTCTAGGGCAATCCAATACTTCATGGTCCATATATTTGCAACAAACACAATTAGGTCTTCTCCCAGGCAATTCCTCACCAAAATGTCTCGGTTTTCTGCAACTGTAATAGAGGGTTAATCCTCTCTTTATTTTAAATGATCCCTAGCCTTTCCTGTACTGCGTGCCAGGATCAAGGTAGCTAACCTGCAAACAATTCTTTCTAGGATCCTGCATACACTTTTCAGTCCAAACATTCTTTCTATGCATAGGTATAACATATATTTCACTATTCTTATAAGATCTACTCATATCAAACCTTCTTTCATCTATTAATGCCCTAGTTTTCAAGCTAGGAAAGAATCTATCAAACATACCAAGATCCATACTGTTGAAACAAAAATTTCCACTTATCTTACTTCTACAAAGAATAAAGCTTCAAGATCTAGAAATTTTTACTATTCTTACCTTTATCAAAGCATAGAGCTTGCAGATCTTACCTCTTTTCTTCAGATCATGCTTCTTTATTAAGAACAAATCTTTATAAATCGAGTAGAATACTATGCACTAGAGTGGAAGATCTATGCATAGATCTTCCACAGTTTCAGTTCGGATCTTTGCACAAAGATTCTTCTTCCTCAGTTCCCAGCAATCACAGTTTCAGGTCCCGACAACATAACCATTTGTTGGCACAGGGCCAGACCCAAGGTTCAATGCTACAACAACGCACCAACAAAACCCTAACTACCAGCCCTTTCGGAAACACCTGCGAAGCAGATGAAGTCTCACCTGAGGTAGAGGTAGGGGTGGTTGTAGGACTCAGATGTATGCAACCTTAGCTGGGACACAGATCTATGATTGTAATACTTGACAAAGCACTTAGCACCAATAGTTCATCAATATTTAACCACTATCTACTACGCAGATGGAACAGAGAAACACATCATTCACTCAGATCTGATGTATCTAAGCACTTATAATAAATATGTAGATTAAATCTAGCAGATTCAAGCNCCACCAACTTTTCTTCTTTATTATCTTCAATCAGTCATCTTCATGGACAAAGCCACAAAAACCCTACTCCGCATAGGACAAGATATTTGTGTGCACCTCGCCAGATCCTCCTTCCCCGAGATAGGTTTAAGCACAAAGCCTTCTATGGTCTCTTACAATGACTTGCACTTAGCTCTGCAAGTCCCACATGGCATGCACAAAGCACTTACAACTCTTGATCACACAGATCCAACTCTAGCACTTAGCCGTTCATTTAGCACTTAGCATACTGGCCTCTTCCTACATCACCTAGATATCTATTTATACATTACAAAATAGGCCTAAACATGGGTAAACCCATGGGCCAACATCCCATACCCGTTACATAATCCCAAATCCCAAAAAGGACCCAAAAAGGGGCTGAGATCCTATGATATCTACTTCGTATTGCGCTCCATCTTCAAAAGGTTGTCGAAGTCCCAAAATAGGTCAAACTTGACCAAGGATCTCCCAAAACTTGGTCAAGGGCCAACACGGGTTTCCTACCTATTTTACTCTTACACCCAGTGCAACTAATTCTAGAGACTAATTATTGTTGCTTCAATCTAGTTCTACTTGAAAATATGGTTGATATTATGAGGTTTTGAATTAATCATGGATTAAACGGTTGTCTCTTTGATATGGAGGCCTATTTTATTCAACATCATGAGTGATGACATGATCCCTTGATTTATTCCCTCTCATTTCTTGATTGAAACATTCTTAGATTTCTAAAGGTGGACCAATTATGGAGGGTCAAATCTCTCTTGGGTCATGGGACTACAATCAATATTTGTAGAATAGTGTTGTGCAATAAACCTTAAGCTACCAACAAAATGTTAGTTCTCATTATTTTTGTTATCACATAGAGTTTTCGGGAGTCTTGTGTGTTTTTGGTTAATACCTAAGTCTATATTCTTGTTCTGTCTCTCTCTCCTTCTCGCAGGCCAAGTCTTAAAACTTTTCCCTTTCGACTGATAAAATCATTTTTGGTCGCCCCCTTTTGTTTTTAAGATCCATGGTTTCCCTTGATGTCATTTCTAAAAAGAGTCTTGACCCCAAGTCCCTCTGTTTTTCTCCAAGGGTGAACACTCGTCTTCTGTTTCCAATCACTGGTATCCCTATTTTCCCAGCCCATAACCAGTAGTCCAAATCCTTGTTCACGCAGGCCGCAACCATGGACACAAAGTGCAGCATTCAAAGTAACCCATTTCGAGCTTAAAATGAAAACAGGTGGGCACAGTTTTCAACAGCGGAAATCCCCTGTGAAGTTCAGATTAATGGCTCACAGGCGTCCGAAATCTCAAAATTGCACCAAGTATAGCGAAGAGAAAAAGTCCGAAGTCTCAGAGCCCGAAGCGAGCATGAACCGTAGATATGGAGGGGGACAAGTGGCTACCGATTCGANCGCACAGTTTTCAACAGCGGAAATCCCCTGTGAAGTTCAGATTAATGGCTCACAGGCGTCCGAAATCTCAAAATTGCACCAAGTATAGCGAAGAGAAAAAGTCCGAAGTCTCAGAGCCCGAAGCGAGCATGAACCGTAGATATGGAGGGGGACAAGTGGCTACCGATTCGAGGCTTCAAGGAAATGAGCTTCAAAAGATTTGAAGTGAGAAGTGTGTAAAGTGCCCGAAGAGTGGAAGCCCAGACTCCAGAAGCAATTATTGACCATTGATCTGAATATCAATAGGAGTCACTGATATTGGCGGCAATACCTCTAGAATCCCTGAAGTGCTTAAGGTCCCCAAGTGAATCTCGGTCATTCGATTGAAGAGGCCATGCATCATCAAATGCGCCACTTTGTAATTTTTCTACTTCGGAGAATCATGGAAGTCATTTACAAAAAAACCCCGAAGGGCCGAAGCCCGAAGTGTTGAAGCTATCGAAGTGGCTGAAGTCCCAAGCTCCCGAAGTAATCCAGGCCATCTAGGCCAAGGGGGGAACGTGGAGGCAGATCCCTAACTTCGGAGTTCGGAGCTTCGGAGAATCATTAAAGTCAATTATTGAAAAACCTTGAAAGGCTGAAGTCCCGAAGTCTTGAAGAGTCGAAGCTGTTCAAGTGTCAAATTCCCGAAGATATGAAGCCACCGAAGCGCCAAATTTTTGAAGTGCCAAGGTCTCCTAAGTGTCGAAGTATCGAAGTCTCCTAAGTGCCGAAGCTACCTAAGTCCCGAAGCCTCCAAAGCGTCGAATGGACAAAGTGTCGAAGTACGTGGCACACTCACCAGTCAAGACACATGGCACTCATTCTAGGTCACTTGGGTGTTTTCAATGCTCTGTAATTTGCCCAAGGCTGTGGGGAAAATCATAGAGGTAACATCACACCACTTGGAATCCTGGATCTAGCCATCGAAGACTCAGAGAGGGCTCTCTCTGTCTAATCTATATTGGTTTGGAATAGGATAATAGGCTAGTTATGATAGATTTGGTTTCGTTTTTTTAAATGCTTGGTTGGAACAACACGAGAAAACCATTGGGCAATGGGGTCAAAGAGGCCGAGGTGATCAATTTTGACTTAAAAATTCCAAATTAGACTAATAAGTCTAAAGTTTAGGTTAAAAAACAAAACCAAAAACTTTTCCATATATCACTTTTTTGTAATACAAACCAACTATTCATAATTTCTTGCCTAAAATGCACCGGAATTTTTACTTACTTTGACGTTCGTGTGCGAGGTACTTGGCTTATGCTTGGTTAGAGTTGAGCGCTTTCTTCCGCCTTCACTATGTGTCATGAGCAATAGCGTTATGAGAAATCTTCTTTGTTCCTAAAGTAGATATCAGTCTAAATACTAATTTACTATAATTTATAGGGTCCTAACAGGTGTAACACATGTCACCCTTCTTTTCATGACACTCAGCAGTCGCGACATCATATGAATTCAAGACGCCGCATCACTTCATTGTTTTTTCCTCCAGGATATTTTTCATGTTTCAATTTTGAGATTTTCGATGTCTGGAGACCCGAAAGGATCTCAGTCGTTGATCCGTCGAGGGCCACTCGTCATCAGATCCAAGGCTTCGGATAAATGCAGATGGGGAAATATCAGGTTTGAGATTTAATGATTCTGAAGTCCAAAGACTCAAAAAGATCTCAACCTTCAATCTGTGAGGGCCACGCATCATTAGATCCATAGATCCGGAGGATTTTCTTGGAGGCAAATAAAGTTTGAAATTTGAGTTTTCCGAAGTCTGGAGACCCAAAAGGATCTCAGTTGTTGATATGAAGAGGGCCATGCGCCATCAGATCCAAGGCTTCAGATAAAATAATTGTGGGAGGGAGAAGTTTTATATTTGAATTTCCCTAAATCCAAAGACACGAAGGGATCGTAGTCGTTGATCTGTGAGGGCCACATGTCATCGGATCCAGTGCTTCAGATAAAAGCTGTTGAAATAAGGTTTGAGATTTGAATTTCTCGAAATCCAAAGATCCAAGAGGATCTCAACCGTTGATCTATGGAGGCCACTCGTAGTCATATCCTTAGCTCTGGATAAAAGTGGTAGAAGGCAGAGGAAGTTTTAGGTATGAAAAGTCCTAAGCCCGAATCGCGAAGCAAATCGCAGTTGTCGATTTCAAAGGGTGTAGATATGATCCATAAATTTAAAAGTTCCATAGTTGAGCCATTGGTCAAAGGGCCTCATCCTAGATCTCAATATTAATGGTCATGCTCCATTGCAGGGTCGGAAGGTGCATAGGATTTAAAATTTTGAGGGCAGGCCGCAATCGCAACCATGGTTTTGAGAAAAGGACGTGTGACGGCTCGTGGTGAATTACGGGGGAAAAATCATTTTGGTTTCAAACCAGTCTTGGTCGCAGCCACAATCATGTGTTGGCATAGGGTCATAGCCCTAGGCCACATCTAGGATAGAGCTAAAGGAAAAGGAGCTAACCCCTAAAGCCCTGGAGTGCTTGGTACATGGCAGTTGTCAACGTAGACATGTGGCATCCTTATCATTCATGACACATGGCGTTCATATAGCACTGACACATGGCACTCATTTCAAGAATTTTTAGATATTCCTTCAGCCTATTTTCGAAGTGACACATGTCACCTCTGCGCTTGTGTCACATCAACATGGTGACGTCAGGCCTCCACATCAGATCATCCTTTGGGAGGTGTTATTTTTCAGTGCCAAAAGTAGTGCCCCATCCCAAAGCACACTTTTGGCAGATCCCAAAGTTGGTGGGTGATTAAGCTTGGTAGTGGTGCCAAATCTAGAAGGTGCGCCCAGATCACATATCACATACAGATCTACAACCACGGTCCATTGCAGGGACGCAACATGTTTGGTCGATAATTTTCTTGAGTGGTACCACAATTGAAACCATGGTATGGTGAAAGTGCTACATGGCAGAAGGTGGTGAATTGCGGGCTCAAAAGCGGTGTGAACAAAAACCACCTTTGAGTGGCTCCGCAATCACATGTTTATTTAGCATCCTATCCAAGAGAAGCATGTGGCCACCCACTGAGTATTAAGCCACATTTCAATCCCAAGTAAAGGCATTTAATGAAAATAGAGTCGGTGGTTGAATCCTCTGCTCACTCCATAAATGGAAGGCATGGAAGGTCCGGCCGTGGGGACTAAACCGTTAGCCCATGGTACCCCTGTGGGTAGATTTTCCTGAAGACCCATGATGATCTGAGCTCGCGTCTAACAAAGGGATGCACATTTGGTCTGACAGAAGAAATCATCGATGAAAAGATTTGATTGTAGGGGCAAGGTCACATTCCTGGTAGTGGTGAATTGATTCTAGTATAAGGAGTTATTTTTTATATTTTTTTAAGGTCGTCAACTGGTTGATCAAAGCTCCCTGCATTGTAATAGTTTGATGCCAGAATTGTTCTCTGGTTATGTATCACATTTGAGACTTTTTCATTAATAGAAATCAACCTCTTTTCATCTCTTTGTTCAAACTGTGCTAAAATGATTGGGCATGGAGGATCCAGTCGAGGGTTGTGTTTCTATTGAAATGTAGGTTTGATTACAGTAGTGTATTGACCAGTTTTAGTCATCTTCTTTGTTGTCTTATTTCTCCTCACACTGAAGGACTCGGGCACAGAGGATCCAATCGAGTGGTCTTAGTTTCATTGTGATGTAGGTTTGATTACTATGTTGCTGTGACTGTGTTACTTTGACATATTTCAGTGTTTGAAGCTTTGAGTTCAATTATGTTCTTGAGTCGGAGTTTTTATTCACCTAGTTGCTTGAAAGTCGGATGCTCGTAGCAGTTTTGTTCACCTCTCTCACTAAGTCTTCCATCTTCTCACCTTTAAACTCAATTTACTGACTGAAGTTAATGAGGCCCTCACTTCCCTGTGCATTGCTTGTCCAGTTCTGTGTTGAAATCATTCTTGTATCAAGTTTAGTCCATTTGACCTCCACTCATAAATCAAACATCCACCAAACACTCGGATGGGTACTGGGCTTATCCTCTCACAATATGAGGGTGACTCTCAGTGCTAACATTCTTGGCGTCACTGTTGGGGAAAGAATTGAAGACTTTTCCCTGGGTAAGAATGACAAAGAAATTTTGATTCTGAAGGTGCATCATATGTCAGTACCATTGAAGATTTCATCTTGCACCTGGAGACTCCACTGTTTCAGTTTTGGCTCCGAAAGGCAGACACACGAGGTCTACTCCACAACTGCCTCTAGCAACACCTGAAGCTAACCTAGAGAAAATTATCAGAAAAGGAAAGACCTCCCAAGAAGGTAATTCAAATGATCTACCAGGTGACACTAGTAATTTACATAATCCCTCTTTTAAAACTCCAGTAGCTACTTCTAATTCTCCGATTATACCATCTGTTGGAGTTTCAAGAATTTTAAATTTTGGGAGTTTTCCTGTTGATTTATCCCCTCCTAGTCTCGGTTTGGAAGGAGAAACCTTTGACACCCTTGTTTCCTCTAAATTTTTTCAATGGTTTAGACCCATGATATCAGAATACTTCCCCACTATGGGTCTTAGTCATCCTCCCCCTATTAGAGTTGTTGCATTTACAGAAGGGGAAACCTCTGTCCCCTTGAGCCCTGTAGTGTTCTCCCCCAGCACTCAGTCATTTCCTTTTTCTCCCAGAAGCACACTTCCGGTCTCACCTATCCAAACTCCATCTCCTCCTGGTTCTCCACTAGTTTAGATCCCAATGGCAGGTGCTAATCCCCCTAAGAACATAATGGATTCCATAGTGGCTGCTAGATATGTCCCTCTAATTTTACCTTAGCCTATGAATGCTCTCTCAGCTGGTGGCTACCTTAAGTGGTTTCCCAAGTTCACGGGTGAGGAAGACATAACTATAGAAGAACACCTTGCAGCCTTTTATAGTTATGCAGATAATTATGTCATTGTGAATGAAGATGTATGGATGAGAGTTTTTATTCATATCCTTGATGGTGACGCTAGGAAATGGTTTAGGGCCTTGGCTCCTAGATCTATTGATGGGATTGAAGCCCTAGATGATGCGTTCTTAAGGCATTGGAGGGATAAAAAATATTTCCTTTACTATATTACAAAGTTTGGATCACTTAAGAAAGAAGAAGGGGAATCTGTTTCTGAATTCTCAAAGAGGTTTAATAAAATGCATAATGAAATTCCCACGGAGATTAAGCCTACTGAAACCTCTGCCAAGATTACTTATGCTAGTGCTTTCGACCCTGAGTTTTGTATCTTGTTGAGAGAAAGAAGAGCTACCTCCTTGGCTCATATGAAAGATGCGGCCCTTGAGGTAGAGTCCAATATATTGGCAGTTGACAAACTTAGGAGTAAGGATGATAGAGACAGAAGAAAAGGGAGGTCTGAAGCTTCAACGTCTGGTTCCTCTACTGCCCACCCTCAAGTAGATGAATTGACCAAGATGGTAAAATCACTTTCTGCTGAGGTGGAAAGGTTGAAGTTGGAAGGAAATAAGAGCTATAGGAATCCCCAGAATGCTGATAATAGGGGTAACTTCAAAAGACCAAATAATTCCCCTCAGATCATCCAAAGAGATCAAAGAAACATGGATAGGGATGATCATAAAATCCAAGCTCCTCTCCAAAATAACTTGGTTATTGATGAAGAAAAAGAGGAAGAAGATGTTGACCTTGAAATCCATTGTCTTGGAGACACCTCCTCATTTCCTCATTTAACCCAATATGCATATGAAGAGTCTTTCATGGATAGCCAACTAAATGAGTTGATCAAGGGGGAAAATACCAACAACAATCCAAATAGATATAGCTGGAGGTCTAAGAAGAAAGAAGGGAATATTGATATTTTTGATTAGCTTGCTAGAGAAGAGAAGCCTGCTAAAGATGTGGTAGGAAATAGTAAAGAAAAGGAGGCACAAACCCCCTCACTAGTGGTCAAAATCCCTATCCCAGAAGTGAAGGAGATTCTAAAGCCTCCCTCCTCTTTTATCTTTAATTATGAGATTCAAAAGATTAGGATCCTTGTACCTCTGTCAGAGTTAGTCAAGCATGAGGATTTCAAAAGGTGCCTCTCCAAAATGTTACATCCTGAACCTTCATCTCATTCCACAGACTCAGTCAACCTCCAATATGAAAAGCCATATGTCATACTAGGGCCTTTGGTAGAGGATAGAGATGATTCCTAACCTCCTTTTTATACATCATTGAATATGCATGACAAAGTGTTGCACAACTACCTAATGGATTCAGGAGCATCTCACAATCTCATGCCTAAGATTGTCATGGATGAACTTGGGTTGGAGGTCAAAAAATCTTCCCATGACCTGTATTCATTCAATTCCAGGAAGGTGAAATGTCTCGGGGTTATTAAGGACATAGTTGTCTCCTTGTTTCAATTTCCAATGAAGAGTGTGGTCATGGAAATTGTGGTAGCTGATGTTCCCCCTAAGTTTGGGATGCTCTTCTCTACATCCTGGATTAAAATACTAGGTGGAACTTTGCAAATGGATCTTTCATATGCCACCATTCCTGTGTTTGGAGGGGAACATAGAAGGCTTTATAGGGAAGCACAAATTTCCTACATTATCAGTGATGAAGCAAATCCCATCAACCACCCCATTTTCTCAATAAATACTGATTTAGGAACCAATATATTGCAGCTCTCCGATGTTCCTCAACCACTTATTGAAATAAGAAGGCAACCCATTACCTTTTGTGAATATCCTTCCCCCAAGACCTCTATTTGGAAAATGTTTTTTGATGGAGCCTCTTCTAGGGAAGGTGTTGGTGCTGGAGTGGTTTTTATTTCCCCTACCCAAGAGACCATATTTTTGTCCTGCAAGTTGGAATTTGAAACAACAAACAATGTGGTAGAATATGAGGATCTTGTCTTGGGTTTGAGAGCTGCCAAAGACATGAAAATTGAGGAGCTGGCAGTGTTTGGAGACGTTGAGCTGATTGTTCATCAAGTCAAAAATCTATATCAGGCTAAGCACCCAAGGTTAAGGGCCTATAGAAACGAAGTATGGGGTATGATTGACATTTTCTTCTTGGATTTTAACATTTCATTTGTTCCAAGAGAGGAGAACTCTGTGGTAGATTCCTTGGTGGTCTCAACGAGAAATTTCAAGGTCCCTTTGCCCCAAAACTCAAGTATGAGGTGGAGATAAAATACAGACCCTCTATTCCTAACAATGTCAAACATTGGAAGGTCTTTGAGGATGATATTGAGATAAAGAAGTTCCTTGATATTGTGGATGAATTTTCTGATATGCATATTGATCAGGATCAGGATGCTGAAGAAATCCCTCATATTGATGTTTTTCTAAATAAAATCGCTCATCATCATATTGTTCAGTTTCCTAGAAAACATATTCCAAAGGGGCTGGTCCCTTTAGAGAGATTGTTTGACAGAAATGATGTTGCTGTAAAGGTTGAAGGAGCAACGGAAGAGGCTGATGTGACTGAATGCAATCTAGGAACAAAGGAGGATCCCAAATGGGTCAAGTTGTCCAACAACTTATCAAAGGAACACATGGATGAGTATGTCATGCTTTTGAAGGAGTTTGCTGATGTATTTTCTTGGAAATACGAGGATTTGAGAACATATGACACCAGCATCATTAAACACAAATTCCCTTTGAAGGAAGACGCCAAGCCTTTCAAGCAGACGCTAAGACAGATAAATCCCATGTTGTTGTCGATTATGGAAAAGGAGGTGAAGAAGCTGTTGGAGGATGTGCAGATCATCATCCCCTTCAGATTTTGTGAGTGGGTGGCTAATTTAGTGTCTGTGAGGAAGAAGAATGGGGAAATCGAGTTGTGTGTTGATTTCAAGAATTTGAACAGGAGCTCCAAGAAACATAACTACCCCTTGTCTAAAATGGAGCACATTTTGCAGTGAGTGACTGGTTCATCCAGGATGTCTATGGTCGATGGTTTCTTCGGGTACAATCAGATCTTTGTCTTGCCTGGAGATAGAGAGAAGACAACTTTCACAACTCCTTGGGGCACATTCATGTATTCTAAAATTCCCTTTGTACTGATGAATGCAGGAGAAACCTTCCAATGAGCCATGGACATTGCCTTCATTGCAGAAAATGACAAATTTGTAGTCATCTATCTGGATGACATTACAATATTCTCCAGGTATGATAAAGAGCATTGTCATCATCTGAAGAAGGTTTTCCTGAAATGCAGAAGATTTGGCCTCTCTCTCAATCCTAAGAAGTCTTTGTTTTCCATGCAAGAGGGAAAATTGTTGGGGTATGTTGTGTCAGTTGAAGGAGTGAAGATTGATCCAAGCCGAGTAGAGGCCATCTAGTCCTCGTCTTTTCCTAGATCCAGGAAAGAGGTTCAGTCTTTCTTGGGTAAAATCAATTTTTTGAGGAGGTTCATTTCTAATTTTGTTGAGTTGGTTAAATACATTAAAACCATGCTCATAAAGGGGAATGAAGTGAAGTGGACTACTGAGTCCATAAATTATTTCAACAAGATCAAGAGGGTGTTGACTGAAGCACCTGTGCTCATCAGCCCTGACTATTCTAAGGAATTTCTGATTTTTTCTTTCGCTTCATCTAAAACATTAGTTGTTGTTTTTCTACAAAGAAATACAGAAGGGTTGGAGCAACCTATTTTGTTTGGACTTCATTGGAGAGATCCACCCAGCCTCAAGTGGCCAACATAGGTGGATCTTGACCGCGACTGACTATTTTACCAAATGGATAGAATCCATCCTTACAAGGAGCGCCTCGCACAAGGTGATCATAAATTTCCTTGAAGACATCATCTCCATATTTGGTTGTCCAAGCAGAATTGTTACAGACAATGCTGCCTCTTTCAGAGTTGAGCCATTAATTAATTTTTGTGAGTAGTATGGGATCACACTAGTCCATTCTACTCCCTACTACCCTCAAAGAAATGGTTTAGCAGAGTCTTCTAACAAGAGCCTCATAAATATCAACAAAATAGTTAGAATACAACAAGAAGGCCTAGGATTAAAAGATGAAGTTTGCATTGTGGGCTGACAGAGTTACAACCAAAAGGTCACTGGGCATTTCCCCCTTTCAGTTGGTGTATGGCGTTGAGACAATTTTTCCTGATCAGCTTGATTTCCTGTGGCAAAGTTCCTCCAGGACGATCAAGGAGAACTTGATGACATGGTCAGGAGGATACTGCATCTGGTAGAAGTGCAGCAGACTAGGGAGCAGCTGATGGATAAGGCACAGGATCATCAACAGAAGATAAAGTAAGCCTTCGACAAGAAGACAAGCAAGGAAGACTTTCAACCGGGCGATCTGATGCTCAAATGGGATTCTCCCAAGAAGGACAAAGGAAAACATGGTAAATTCAAATCCCTATGGATTGGTCCCTTCAAGATTTCTGAAATATTTCCCAATAACACTTATAAGTTGCAGAATTTGGAGGATTCTGAAGTTTTAGGTGGCCCTGTCAATGGGCATTTTCTGAAGAAATTTTTTGTTTAGGCCATGAACGACATCCCACCATTGTAAATACCACTCCCTTTTTGTTTTCATTTTTAGTTTTTTCATTTTTGTAAGAGACTCCATAACCCAAAGCTAAGGCATTGGAGCTGCGTGTTCTTGGCAGCTCACAGGGAGCATGCCATCCCCTGTGGAGCCAAATGTTATCACATAGAGTTTTCAGGAGTCTTGTTTGTTTGTCGTTAATACCTAAGTCTGTATTCTTTCTCTCTCTCTCTCTCCTTCTCGCAGGCCAGGTCTTAAAAATTTTCCCTTTCAACTGATAAAATCGTTTGTGGTTTCCCCCTTTGTTTTTAAGCGCCCTGGTTTCCCTTGATGTCATTTCTGAAAGAAGTATCGACCCCAAGCCCCTCTATTTTTCTCCAAGGGTGAACACTCATCTCATGTTTCCAATCACTGGTCTCCTTGTTTTCCTAGCCCACAGCCAGTCGTCCAAATCCTTCTTCAAGTAGGCCACAACCATGGACAAAAAGTACAACATTCAAAGCAGCCCATTTCGAGCTTAAAATGAAAACAGGCGGGCTCAGTTTTCAATGGTGGAAATCCCCTGTGAATTTTAGATTAACGGCTCGCGAGCGTCCGAAATCTCAAAATTTCACCAAGTATAGAAAAGAGCAAAAGTCTGAAGTCCCAGAGCTCGAAGTGAGCATGAACTGTAGATCTTGAGGGGGACAGGTGGCTACCAATTCGAGACTTCGAGGAAATGAGCTCCAGAAGATTTGAAGTGAGAAGTGTGTAAAGTGCTCGAAGAGTCGAAGCCCGAACTCCTGAAGCAATTATTAACCGTTGATATCAAAATCAACATGAGCCATTGATCTTGGCGGCAGTACCTCTGGAAGCCCTGAAGTGCTTAAGGTCCCTAAGTGAATCTCGACCGTCTGATTCAAGAAGCCACGCATCATCAAATATGTCGCTTCAGAATTTTTCTACTTCAGAGAATCATGGAAGTCATTTATTGAAAAACCCCAAAGGGCCGAAGCCTGAAGCGTTGAATGCCAAAAGTGTTGAAGTTGTCGAAGTAGCTAAATTCCTGAGCTCCCGAAGTAATTCAGTCCATCCTGGCTAAGGGGGGTACGTGAAGGTAGATCCCTCGCTTCGGAGTTTGGTGCTTCGGAGAATCATGAAAGTCAATTACTGAAAAATCCTAAACTTCCAAGGCCCGCAATGTCGAAGGGCCGAAGTCCTGAAGTCCCGAAGAGCCGAAGCCAACGAAGTGTCAAATTCCCGAAGAGACGAAGCCACCAAAGTGCTAAATTCCTGAAGTTTCGAAGTATCCTAAGTGTCGAAGTGCCGAAGCTGCCTAAGTCTTGAAGCCTCCAAAGTGTCGAATGCCTGAAGTGTCGAAGTACGTGGCACACTCACCAACCAGTACACACGGTGTTCATTCTAGGTCACTTGGGTGTAACACATGCGACCCTTATTTTCATGACACATCAGCAACCGTGACATCATATGATGTCAAGCCTCCATGTCACTTCATAGATTTTCCCTCTAGGAGATTTTTCATGTTTCACTTTTGAGATTTATGAAGTTCGGAGACCTGAAAGGATCTCAGCCATTGATCTGTCGAGGGCCACGCATCATCGGATCCAAGGCTTCAGATAAGTGCAGATGGGGAAATATCAGGTACGAGATTTAATGTTTCTAAAGTTCGGAGACCTGAAAGGATCTCAGCCGTCAATATGCGAGGGCGACATGTCATCATATCCATAGCGCTGGAGGATTTGCTTGGACGCAAATAAAGTTTGAAATTTCAGTTTTATGAAGTCTGGAGACCCGAAAGGATCTCAATCGTTGATATGTCGAGGGCCATGCATCATCAGATACAAGGCTTCAGATAAAAGCATTGGGGGTGAGAGAAATTTGAGATTTGAAATTCCCGAAATCCGAAGATCTGAAGGGATCGTAGTTGTTGATCTATGAGGGCCACGCGTCATCATATCCAGGGCTTCAGATAAAATCTGTTGAAATAAGTTTTGAGATTTGAATTTCCCAAAATCCGAAGACCCGAGAGGATCTCAGCCATTGATCTATGGAGGCCACGCGTCATCAGATCCTTAACTCCGGATAAAAGCGACATAAGGAAGAGGAAGTTTGAGGTTTGAAAAGTCTGAAGCCCGAATCGCAAAGCAAATCGCGGTTGTTGATTTCAGAGGGTGTAGATCCAATCCGTCGATCTAAAATTTCCAGAGCTAAGTCATTGATCAAAGGGCCTCATCCTAGATCTCAATATCAGTGGTCACGCTCCATTGTGGGGTAGGAAGGTGCACGAGCTTTAAAATTTTGAGGGTGCGCCGCAATTAGAACCATG
>JASDQU011440977.1:6673-17612 GCA_032191745.1 Picea mariana
ACAACACCCAAATCCACAATGCAACATTTCCACTTATCGAAACAAACACACAGTCACGACAATAACTCAACTAATCATGTCGAGATTGTTCTCATTAACAAGTGGTTGGTTCGTTTAAGTCACATCGTGATCCAATTAAGTCGTGCGTACTCAGGATTATTCAACCGACAACACAAGGATGTTGTGGATATGCCTTCTAAAGTTATTCAATTCGATTATCGTTCGTCCCCACGAAACCCATAGTTATCATGCCTCATGTTTCATTTGAAAAATACCATACACAGACGCGACCTGTGTGAGCAAACCTAAGCATTTGTGATCAATTCCATCCATTGACCAAATCACTATAAGTGCAAAAACTAGCGACTGTACATCAACCAACAATTCGCCACTATGGTAAAAAAGATAAAATCAATCGACCGAACAAGCTGAGGTAGTTGTGTATACCCACGCATCCAACCGAAATGGGTAGAGACCCTTCCATTAAAAACAACTGAGTTCTTTGACATCAGGTGGGTGACTGTGAACTTTAGAAGTGCAGTGGAAATGTAATTTTCACGCTATTATCACAGAGGTAGTGACGAAAACCATACCAACATGACTGTTATGCGACCAACGGGTGAGCCCTCGTTCGAAGTAATAAACCACAAAAATCAGGAACAACTTAACAGGATTAATAGCCTCCCTATGTAACTCCAGTCTATAGGGTTAAGAGTTTGCATGGTATCCTTCACAGAATGAACGGAACTAACTGTAGTGAAACTTCGAGGCCAAAGGTGTACGCACAAGGAGAATTATGATTCACTTGTGAACGGGAGACAGTTCCTTGACAGGGTTGAAATAGGATGACAGGGCTCTAGTTAAACCCTAGAATCATGAAGAAAACCTTCTATCCATAATTTAAACAAAAACCTTGAACCAAAATGCAGTGTAAACAAAGAACTATCACGCAAGAAGACTAACAACTTCGATGGACTTAAAACCGTTACGGCAGAACCATCCATTTCCATTTAAAACCAAACTTTCACACAGTTGCAACGCTGAGGACAAACACAAACCTACACAACTGAGCCAAAACTATTTCATAACCAGAGTGAAGTCAAGAATGGCCAAAAGAGACATACCTATTAATCGAAATCCTTAAGACGGGAGGTGGTCGAGCGGTTTCACCCTGCCCAAAATCTGGAGCGCGAACACAACAACAATATCAAACAATAGTCCGACTAGGGTGGTGGCCAACAGGAAGGGTAAAGGTGACGTGTAGTAAATTCACGTCGCATACACTCGTATCTCATTTACTCCATAGTACACACCAACGAGCCCCCCATTACCACCATTCATCAACCAATACATCGAGAATGTCAACATATTTAAACCATAGCATAATCTGAGTTTCATATAACAATTCAACCATTTGCATTGTTACTTTCCCAAATGTGCCACCCATGTTTATATTCCTAATATAACTCAAGTAAATCACTTGAACACTATACAATCTAAACGATCATGTATAGAATAATCACTAATAGCGTGATCAACATCAACCCGAACCATTGCATAATCACCAAAAGATCTCAAAACCATTACTTCCATGAGCCACCAATGTTATTAACACATGTATATCAGCTACCAATTACATTTACCAATGCATAACCATTGCATTACCTCCTTTCCAAGATGTGCCACCAAAATTTTCACCATATGCATATATTAAAAATGTAGTTTAACAATTTTTTATAGCCATTTCCTTGTTAGCTAAGGTTTAACAATAATCAACAAATGCATGTAGTATTGCAGAACTAGGTTCCTTTGCACTCGTTGTAATATTTTTCCTTCTTCAAAACTGCCCTTTATGTGACTTTACTAACATGTTTTTTGTGTAGGTGTGAGAAGGCCAAATACCATATATGAATAGAAAGATGTAGTATCATGAAGGGACAACATCTCAAAGCTTAAATCATATCAATGGAAACCACATTAACATCAACCATGTAAATATTTGTAGCACATCATCATAGCATAAAAAATGAACATATCTGCAACTAAATAATTCAAGGGGGTCCCACCTACTAGTATTATTTAGTTTTAGAATAATAGGCTATAGCAACACTTTGCGGGTGGAACTAGTTGACGTTTTCAATCGTCAACACACCACACACAAGAAATGGTTACGAACCACTTTCGCTTGTGACATATTATCAAAATATGGCCATTACACTCACCATTTCCCAAATCTACCTAAATTCTGCCAAACATTAGCCACAATACGCCACACATCTCTACCTGAGCCCCCTCAGGCTCTCTCTACTGAGGTTCACATTACTGACATTCTTTATATTTCTTCATCAGTCCCTAAGAAAATGAGTTTCCATCCACAATATCGTGACATTTGGTTTATGTCAAGCGATCCATCACACCCCATACATAATATCACTTCTTCATCCGTGTCCCTTGAGGAAAATAACACTTACCCATTAACAATTCCCCCTGTCATCTCCCAGGATCCCCGGTATTCTCACATTTTCCACTTCGATGAAGATATGTTGGAAGAATTGACTACCCCTGATTTCCCTTGGAATGTGCTCCATCATCGAACACTTTTTCTCTCACAATAGATCTTTCACCCTCTTGATAAAGCCTCCATGTGCGTGATCAAAACCAAGGATTTTATTCCTCTGGGGCATGTTGACTAGTTCAATAACCCTATTCCTTCCCTTGATGATTTTAAAGAATGAAACATGGCCAACATCACCCCAATAGTCAAAATTGAAATTTCCATTAAATCGGGCATCATAGAAGAAATGACCAATGGCGTCGCATGCTCCCATGAAGAAATCATCGCTTACAAAGCTCTCTTTTAGGAATATTGAGATATTTTTTCCTAGTCATATACATAGATGTCTGGCCTTGATCCTTCTATAGTCGAACATTGAATCGACACATGGCTGGATATCGTTGTTCGTCAAAAGAAACGCCCCCTACACCCATCCAAATTTGAGGCTATCAAATCCAAAATTGACAAGTTATGCATAGCCGGGTTCATTTACCCCATTGAGCACACTTCTTGGGTCTCCAACACCGTCGCCGTTTACAAAAAATAAGGAACTATTCGCGTGTGCACCAACTTTCGCGACCTCAACCATGCTTGTCCAAAATACAACTTCCCAACCCCTTTCATCTACCACATAATCGATGATTATGCTAGTCATGAGGCACGATCTGTTATGGATGGGTTCTCCGGATACAATCAAATTCAGATCCACCCAACAGATCAATACAAAACCACTTTTACAACCCCTTGGGGTACCTTTTCTTATCGTGTCATGCCTTTTGGACTCAAAAATTCTATTGCTACATTTAGACAGGCCATGACCTACATTTTTCATGATCTTTCTCGCACTATCCTCACTTATTTGGATGACCTCACTGCTCGATCCAAAAATCGAACCCAACATTTAGACGACTTACGCATTTCTTTCAACGATGTAGCTAATATAATATCTGCTTGAACCCCCTCAAGTGCGTATTTTTTCCGTCACTATTGGGCGCCTCCTTGGGTTGATTGTCTCCGAACACGACATCACTGTGGACCCCCTCAAGGTCCAATCTATCACAGAGCTTCCACCACCTAGGACATTATGCCAACTGCACAGCTTGAAAGGAAAATCCAACTTTTTACCTTGCTTTGTCCCCAACTATGCCACTCGCGCACATGATTTTCTCCGCTTAATGCTTCAAGATATCCCATTTCGCTGGGAAGAACATTCTCAAGAAGATTTTTATGATTTAAAATATTCCCTATCCAATGCACCTCTGATTAGTCCCCCATAATATGATTGTGATTACATCCTCTACTTATCATCCTCTGTTGTTTCAGTCGCAGGATTCCTCGTCCCATTAGGAGATGATGGGTGTGAAAATGTGATTTACTATATTAGTAAAAATATTTCAGTACCACCCCTGAAATACAATCATGATGAAAATATCACATTAGCGGTTGCTCGCACTCTAAAACATGCGGCATTACATTCTTCTTCGCATGACCAAGGTCATAGCAGATTCCAATCCCATGCAAGACTTGCTCAATCGATGGCAGATCAATGACAAATTTTCCTGATGGATCGTTATCCTTCAAGAATGTTATATAGATTTCTTTACTCCCAAAAGCAAGAAATATCTTGTCCTAGCCGAACTCATTATATATTTTCCCTCAGATGCCAAAGCTTCTCAAAACAATAAGGATTTCCTCGATGAACACCTCTTTTTCATTCCCTCCGATGACCCATAGTACAGAGACCTCCTCATCTACCTTCGTACACAAAATTTTGTATCTCACCTCTCTCACAATGATTGTCGACGCATTCACCATCAGGCTCCCCAATACCTCATCATTAGGGACATTCTTTACCGACAAGGAGTTGATACCATCCTTCAGCAATGTCTTACCATCGACAAAGTCGACTGAGTCTTGAATGATTTACACCGCGACACTTGCAGTGGTCACTTCTTGGGTATGTCCACGACACCAAAAATCATTTGAGCATGCTACTTCTGTCCCAATTTTATTCATGAATGCATCCACGCTGTCAAGCGATGTGATAAATTCTAGCTTTATGCAAACAAAGCACGAGCTCCACCAACTCTTCTACACCCAGTTATCACAGCTGACCCCTTATGTAAATGGGGCATAGACTTCATGACTTGCCATCCTCCATCCATTAATGGACATAAGTACATTGTCGTGGAAGTGGATTTTTTTACCAAATGGGTCGAAGCCATGCCCACATTTAACAACACTGTTGACACAACAACACGTTTTTTCTTCAACCATGTAATTACCCAGTTCAAATTCCCACAACAGTTATCTTCTGACCATGTTAAACACTTTCAAAATGATATATTTGCAAAACTCTCCTCCAAATTAGGATTCAACTATGATTTTCCCTCCCCATAATACCCTCAGTCCAATGGACAAGTCGAGGTGGTCAATAGAGTCCCCAAAACCATGCTACAATGCACCGTCAACAAACATAATACCAACTTGCATCACATGTTGTTTTCTGCTTTATGGGCTTATCGCACGACAGTCAAAACTTCCACTGGTTTTACACCATTCCACCTTGTCCATGGGATCGAAGCCACCCTCCCTATCGAGTGTTAAATCCCAACATTACACACTACCATAGAGCTCTTACCTGGCACTGCTCCAATGGAGCAACACCTACTGACCTTAGAGTCACTTGATGAAGACCTTCGGTCTTCATTACAACACAATGAGGCAGCTAAAAAATGGTCCAAAGCCACCTTCGACCACCATGTCAACCTTCGCTCATTCAATGAAGGTGATCTCATGTTAGCCTGTGATATCTCCCACGACACTCTCGGCCATGGGAAATTTGAGTCATTATGATGTGGCCCCTTCATCATCCAACATTGCCTCACTAAAGGCACCTACATCTTGGCCTCCCCCAATGGATATCCTCTCAAAGAATCTGTCAACGGGTTGTACTTGAATAATTTTTACACCTAAGCATAGCCCCCTACCTTAGGTTTCTCTTTGTACACATTTGTAGATTTTTTAGTCTTCTTTACTTCCACCACTCCTCATTTATGATATATCACCCATGTTATTAACATATTCATCATCTGTCAGCCCACCACATTGGTTACACTGATGGTCCCAGCCGCTGGACCCAAAATCTCTCTTTGGCCACTTGGGCCCTTTATAATTGCTGACATATACTGCTCCATTATTGTGGCATATGCTTAGGCCCGGCCACCAATAAACAAGCTGAATATGACACTGTCATTGGTCTCCTCACCGAGGCCAGTCACCGCCACATTAGTTAACTTAGCGTTCTATTAGATTCCCACCATGTCTTCCTGTAGCTCAACAACGTGTATCATGTTCATGATCATTTCCTCTTCCGCAAATACTTGCAAGTTAGACTTCTATCTCGAGACTTTGATTCCATCGCATTTACACATATTTCAAGAAACCACAATCAAGTACCAGATCACATGGCTAACCTAGTATTATATTGGTATTTATCACATTAAAAACATGATACACATAGCATCATTCATTTGTCAACAGATAGCAATAGACATCATAAATCATAAAACACAAAATCATAAAGACACGCATGATCAATGTATCCATCATATATATCATCAAGGTCATAAAATGTTTTACAAAAATATATATGCAAATACCCATAGGATCATGAGTCCCATCATCCCTATGAGTAAACAAATGGGTTTCAACCACCCTCTACAAATCAGGCTCCCAAACCTATACATACAAAACTCGGCACTCAAGGTGCCCCTAAAGCTTCCACCCTAGTTCCTATGTCATCTGTAGGTGCCCCACCAGCTAGGGTCCCTCTAGCTCCAAGAGGAAGTCGATCAGTCATAGCTTCCCCCGCCACTATTTCTCTACGGATCAATGTCTTCCTCTCTATCGATACCCCCATACACTATTCTAGGACCTCCTCATCCTAGATGTGGGCTCATATGCCCTCAGGAACACCCTGAAGAACCTTTTCAAACTATCGTCACAGATCCTCTAGCACGACCTCAGAGTCTCCCTGTGGCTCTCTAGGTGGTCCTGCACTGACATCATCTCGTCGATGCCTCTGCCCAACCCTCGGCTCTGTGGTATCCTGTCAAGCTAGATCCTAGAAAACCTCTGCCTCTCACCCTTAGGGTCCAACATCTGCAAAGAAATACCGATATAATGTCAACATCCATATATATATTTGATAAATTCTATCTACCAAAATCAACATAAACAGATACAACGCATACCTCTCTAGACTCTGTTCATCACCTGCATATACCCAGAAACATCCGATCATCCAGATCATCCATCAAAAACTCATAATTTTCAAAAATTCATCCACCCTGGAGGCTCCACACAAAGCACAACTTTCCTCCATCCAGCTACGCATCTATGCATGATTGTTCTTCAAATAGATTCACACTAATGCACATTTTCATTACCCACAATTGCGCATAAGTGAACAACTGTCACTTGAACATGCATGCACCCTATGTGCGCCTATCTTTCCTACTCACATTATCACATATGTGATTGTCTCAAGCATAGCCGTACATTATGCGCGGGATTTTCCAACACAATCACGCATTCATCATGTGCGAGTGTATTGTAAAAACTCGCACATAATATACATGAAACTAAGATTTACCTGCTGACACATGTTGAGTATTCCCTCTTTTCCCATGCACTTGTGGTCCCCTAACCTTAAAAACCCCTATACAGCCATCCGTATAGCCCCTACCTGTTGTGGTGGGAAATCCCTTTATAGACTAGCACTTAGGGTTAGATTATGCATGCAGAAAAGACCTAAAGATTTATACTTTCTACCGTTGTCCCAGACCTAATCCCCATTATTCTCAAGAAGATACATAGATAAGTGAGTGTACCATTTTTCAAGCGTTTGATGTAGATCCTTCCTTATGCTTGATCACTTGTTGATTGTAGCTCTCCTCCCAAAGTTGACCTACATTCACACAAAACAAACAACAAACTCCATATGCACTTGATATATAGGCTAATGGGTTAGAGATTCAATAAACAAGGATATGAAAACCTTATATTGTGGGGCGGGAAAAGTATCTCTTTATTATTAACTTCAACAAGTCAACTTACAATGATCAAGTCGACCACTGCTCCATGAACCTGATCCTAGGCTCCTCTTCTATTGTCCTCCAACTTCTTTTCTTTGTATCTCTCTTTGCACAAGGATGGCTAAAGGGTTGGGACAATGGGAATATGAAATCGGGTAGATTTTCTTTACTCTTTTTTCCTTCTCCAAATGGTACCCCTAACCCTTCTTTTATAGGCTAGAAGAAGCTAGGTATTTGGATGAACCCTCGGCTATGCATGGTCGAGAGTTTTAGTTAACTCACCCAAAGCTGTGTTTTCTGTCAGCAATTTTCTTTTTTTCGTGCTTTTGCCAGTCCATGCAGGTTCTTTTAGGTCAGCCAATGTGTACACGTGTGCAGTAATGGAGTAGGGCGCGTGGGCCCTTATAAAAGAGGTTTTTTAAAGAGTTTGTTCAGCAGTGCTTTGGAAAAGAAGGGATCTGAGATGGTATGATGCCAGGTAAGGATGTATGGTGAAAATTAGGGTTATAACAGATGCCCCCTAATGTGTGAGTTCAGAATAGCAACTGATGGCCAAAATACATTACCAATCTTTACTGATGTGCCAAACAAGTGAGCCCAGGAACCAGGAATCGGGAGGTGCCATCTACAAAATAACAAATGTCTCACCAAGGCGGGCATACCCATGATCGGGATAAAATAGAATCATGGGTACCAATCAAATACACTATAGATCCATTTCAAATAACTATATAAAGTGTAGTCGCGAACAATACATAGCGAAGCTACATCTTGAAATAAAAAAAAAAATATACATATAGAGTATCCATCTTCTAGAAGCTGATACAGCCTGATGGTTGGAGATGAGATCTTCAGAGCTTGAGCAACAAATTCAAAATCTTCAAAACTCAAAGTAGGAGTGTAATACTGAGGGTTAGATTAAGCGACTCATTATGTTGCCAATAAAGAAAATACTTTTCCCTTCCTCTTTTTGGGGTATATTTGATTTTTATGTCTTTTTCAATAATAAAGGAATGTTACGTTACGATGGAGGAATGAGTGTTACAAACATACAAGTTCAAGGTGCAAGGACAAGACTGATGTTTAGAATAATGATACTCGGGAAAAATCCTTCGGGGGCCAAGGGTGTTAAGATGCAGAAGAAAAGTGCTACAAGGCTGGCATATAAGGTATGCAAACATGGTTAACAAAACACATAATGGTAATGTCCTTCGATGTAAGTTTAACGAGCCCAGAGAAGGTAAGATCGACGGTTTTTCATATTTAGAGAGCCTGAAAAAACGTAAAAGGAGACTCCATTGGGGTACCTTTTTCGAAGGTAGTCTAGTTGGTTCGAAAAAGGGGTAAACTAGCACCAACAAGACGTCTATTCAAAACAATTTTAACGAGTGTGATAAAGACAAGATCACTCGGCCATTTTTTCATTTTTAAGGAGTCTGAAAAAATCTTAACTATAGACTCCGTCAGGAATGTTCTTCTGGACCAGTTTAACGAGTGTGAAAGAAAAAGGTAACTCGACGATCTTTTCAATTTTAGGGAGTCTGAAAAGAGCTTAAATATGGACTCCGTGAGGGTTCCTTTTTCGTAAATTTAGTCTCTCAGGCCTGAAAAAGGGTTAAAATTATACCTGAGAGTACTCTTCTAGAGAACTGAAGTTCCATAAAGTATACCTTTGTTCGCACAATTGACCGTCTGGACCGAAAAGGTGGTAAACTACCGTCGAACAGACGTGACTTCAAATTTTAGTTTAATGAGCATGAAAGGCCACAAGATCGCTCGACAATCTTTTCATGTTGAGAGGGTCTGAAAAGGGCTTAAAAGAAGACCCGTAAAGTTTTTTGGGAGTCCCGAGGGTGAATTCAAGAGTGAAGAAGAAGCATGCAAATGAGGCTCAAACTCGTAATCAGGAAAAACTAGAAGGACTCCCAAGCCTACAGTGATTAGAGACAGCATGGACACCATAATGCAACCAGGATCTACCTAGGGCATCCATGTTCTGGTAAGATCTACTGCCAAGTCGTGACACTTCTAGAGCAACTATGATGGTTCTGTGTCACAACCTAGTGGGATCGATCCTATGGCAAAGGAAAAAGACAACGAGATACAAAAGGCGTGGTAGAAACCTAACCTACATGCTCAAGTTGATCCTTGGAAAATTTATTCACGAATCATTAAAAATGACCCAAAACTCAAAAAAATTGTCCTGATACCGTATCATATCCCTCCCATGCAACTCCTGAATCACTCTAAATGATTTTTGGCTTAAATAAAATGATAAGGGAGGCCGAAAAAATGACAAAAAGAGGCCAAAAAGTCTATATATAGAAGTTGGCAGCTCATTATCATTATTGTTGATTTGGAAATTGACTTTGGAGACAAAAGACCCCCTTTGATAAAAGTGGTGATCCCGAGAGCTACAGTGGATAAAATGACCTTCTGTCTAGACCAAGTAAGTACAAACTCCCCCACCTTGTATTTTAAGTCTTTCATTTTGCATTGGGTTTCATTTTTGGGGGGGGGCGTCGACCTTTGAAAGGTCATCCCTAGGTCCACGTGGGCTGTCTCAGGATAGGCCGAGTGTACATTTGGGCAGAGTAAACTCTGCACGCGTGTACACGCGACTATCACTACTACAACCCGCGTGGACCCTCCTTATTGAAGAAAAAGGCTTAAAAAACAAGGTTTAACTCTCCTGAACCTTGGTGTTTTGTAGGATGTATGTCCACTGGAGAGAAAGAGAGCATGAAGAGGTAAGTGAGTTGGTCGAGGAAGACCCCAATGTTGTGGCTTCTTTGATGCAATGTAGGTTACTCAAGTTTTTCCTATGTCCTTTTATGCAGGCACAACCGAGGCTACTAAATGCCTTGGTTGACTACTGGCATCCTGATGCAGAGGCTTTTATGTTAGAGGGACAATCACTGGTACCCACCACTGAGGATATATAATTTTTGATTGGCCTCTCAAGGAGAGGGGAACCAGTCAACTTTCGGACGTTTCCTGTGGGGACGCATAACATAGCGAAACTGATAGCCCTTTACTGTGACGTTGGGACAAACCAATCAAGCTCATAGGTGCCCATAATCAAGATCACTGACTTCTCACTGCAAGCGATAGTATTGCTCATTGGGAGGATTATTGGTTCTGCGGCCTTGCATTAGGCTTCTCGTGCACAGATGAACTGTGCCATCCAGTGCTTGAACGCACAAATTTTTGATTGGAGTACCACATTGTTAGAGTGTATGAAAAGGCAGTTGACAAATTGTCATTTGTGGACATATAGGAACTT
>JASDQU011440978.1:9059-23640 GCA_032191745.1 Picea mariana
CGTTAGTAATATTGGCATAATTCACAATAAACCGATGCAAAAAGTTATCTTTCCCCTGTAAACCTTGAAGCTGTCTAATTGTGCGCGAGTGAGGCAACTAAAGAATTGCCTCAACCTTAAGGGGATCTGCCATGATCCCTGTCTCAGAGACTAAGAATCCTAAGAGATGGCCAGATCTAATGAAAAATATGCATTTATGAGAATTGAGTCGGACCCTATAGTAGTGACATCTTTCAAAAACCAGTTGAAGGTGCATAGCATGATCCACTGTCTTGCGAGAGTGAGCAGCAAGATCATTGAGGTAAGCTCCGACTATGTGTTTGAGATCATGAAAAGTGAAAGTCATGGCTTGTTGGAAGGTTGCTCCGACGTTTTTCAAGTCGAAAGGCATTTTCTGGTATGCAAACATGCCCCAAGGACATATGAATTCCATCTTATGTTGGTCTTTAGGTTTGATCTGGATTTGGTTATAGCCTGAAAATCCATCCATAAAAGAAAATATTTCACTTCTCGCACACTCATCGAGAATCTAACCAATGAAAGGTGTGGGGAAGTTATCTTTAGGATAGGCCTTATTCAGGTCATGAAAGTCCAGACACACGCGGATGGTTCCTTTATTTTTATTCATGGGAACGGGGTTGGATACCCATTTAGTCAAGGGAACCGGGTAGATAAAGCCAACATTAAATAACTTCTCTACCTCTGCCTTAATAGTGGGGGCCTTCCTAGGATTAACAGTTCTAAGATGTTTTTGAATGGGTTTAGCATCCGGGTAAGTCCTAATATAATGTTCGACAATATGGAGGTTGATCCCTGGCATCTCTTCATATGACCAAGCGAATACGTCTTGAAATTCTTTGAAGAGGTTGGTGTAGATCAGAATCTCTTCTAGCGAACAATCTACACCTATATTTATGTTTTCAATCTTGCCAGGGGTACGAGAGATATCGATCTAGATGGTAGGAGAAATACTTGCCATATTCCCTTCGGCGTAAATTCCATGTGTATCAAGTGGAACTATGGCATGACCGACTATCTCACTCAAGGTAGATCTAAAATCATCTTACTCAATTCTTTCAAGACTTGGGAGAAAATAAGATCGATGATGCATATCGTTCCAAGGTCTCTTAGAAACATTCATGGCTTCAAGGATGGATTTGTCCAAAGGCAAAGTCTCATCCAAGAAATGATGTGAACAAGATAATGAAGTGGCCCACATGGGCCTAAGAACTAGATCCTCCTAGACCATCTACGAGGGAACAAGATCGGGATTGGCAGAAGAGTCAAGGATAGCTTGATATGCAATCTCTGCTTCCGATAGTGGCATAGACATGCGAACATGCAACTGGCCTTCAATCAATGAATTCGAAAAAGGCAAGGTCCAAGGGTCATTAAAATAAGAAGTGCAGAAAGGGATGGACCTCTCTATTGAAGAGGGCGTATTGGACATGGCATAAACATGGTGAGTCGGTGTCGAGAAGTTGAAAGTACTCATGAGGGAATAATACATTCTGACACTGATATTCTCAATTATCGGCTGAGAATTGTTGACAACAGGTATTGATGGTCCAACAGATGCGTTTGGGCTAGAGTATGCAAAGGATAACTGGTCAATCGTCACAGTCTCCCCCTGATGAGGAAAATAATGCATGAGGAAAATAGACGATACGACAATGACCATATCATAAATTCAATTGCAACCTAGTAATAGGTTATAATCCAGAGGTGCATCAACTACCTCTACTTCCACCTCTACCATCCTCCCACCTAATTAGACTAGAAAGGCAGGGAGAATACCATGAGGGCAGAAGGAATGACTGTCGAATGAGGTCAATATGGTTGATGACTTTGAAAGGGTTGGAGAACTGATATCTTTCCAACAGACTAAGGACATTATGCAAGTGGCAACACCCTCATCAATGACCGCTCGTTTGATGGTATATTTAGAATACTCCACATGGATTTCGAAAGCCACATGGTAGGGTAAGTGAGGCTTCACGTCCATGAAATCAAACTTGATGATCTTTGAGCCACTAGGTTCTAAATCTCCTAAGGCAGAGAGTAAGGAATTCCTCTATGATGGACACATCTGGAGTACCTCCAAAGCATACATTGTGCAAGGTGTTTGGCCCAGATCCTCAACAATAGAGTAGTTCTGGGTGGCTCTAGCGTTAGGGTTATGGATAGAGCGCTTGAATGCTCCTTTCAGAATACGAGGCAGTGGATCTGGTTTCTCGATCTGTAAATTCATCTCTGGGGGTGGAGGAGGAGCTTCTAGGCTAGTACTATCTTTTGAAGAGCCGTAATATCGAGAGCGAGTGGCTACATCAATTTTTGCATCGACCATATTGATAGAAACATGCTTGCCATATTGCGGTGGTGGGTTTTGACTCCCACCAGGTGCATTTCTGGTGTTCGAAGAACTCGAGGCTAAGTGCTGGTTGTGAGGAAAAGGATTTGTTAGCATAGCAGGCGAAAGATTTAAAAGCCTCGTAGCCTTCACAAGTTTGGGGCATAAGTGTGTAAGGTGATCATCAGTACAAAGTTTTCAAGGAAACTTAACCTTACACTTTTCTTTCTTGCCCTCTCCAGCATTATCGCTCTATTTTCCATTATTATTCTTATCCTTGGGTTTATTCTTCCCACCTCTACGATTATTTTGACCTTTCTGTTTATTCCCATCTGGTTGCTGGTCACCGTTTGGGTTTTTCGATGACTGCACGGAGTGTTCATTCGCCAATTTGGTGGGTTTGGTGGATACATATGAAGCTGGTCCTCTCGCAGACTTCGTTGTCAAGTCTACAAACTTTACATTGGTGGAACCCACAATGTCATTGGCATGGGGCCCAGGACTCTATCTAGGATCATGAATCGACCGTGGTGTGTCGGGAAGAAGGTGGTATAACATCCCAGACTGAGCATAGATCAAATCAAATTGTTGGGCTCTAAAGATGGCCTCTTCCTCTCTGAAGACCCCAGAAGTAGCAATGTCCTTTGAAATAGGAGCATGCAAAGAATTTAAAAACCATTCTAAAAGAAAGGCCAGGGGTATGGGATTCTTAACTAACCATCTTCTCCTACACCATTCCTAGATATGGTCTAAAATATGAGTGTCAGAACCCTGGCGTAAAGTTCACAAAAGTTCAAGGTCAACATCGTAATGAACGGGCAATTGAAAATGGTTAAGAAAGTCTAGCACTAACTGTTGAAAATACCCATATGTTCCCCTAGGTAGCTCAATATACCATTGTGACGCAATCCTGATAAGAGTGCATTGAAACAATCGTAGTCTAACAGAATCATGGTTTAAAGGATTCGATGAGCACCAGAGGTGAAAAGTAGTGATGTGATTACCAGGGTCCTCGCCATTCTTACCCTCGAACTTTGGAATGTATGACAGAAGCTTGGTGAGGATAGGGGGGCATGTGGGGTCATGAATCACCAGGTTGTTCATTAGTTTAGACAAATCTGGCAGATTAAGCGTGGCCAAAAAGGGAATATGGGGTTGCGACACCTGACCCCATCCTCCCGCAAAAGACTGAGTATTAGGAGCTGGGTTCCATCCAAGACTCTGGTAAGGACCAGAACCTTGTCTGGAATTAAAATACCCTCCTCCAGGAGGATTCATGAAATAAGGATTGGGCATCATTCCAGTAGGAATGTTCTGATAAGGGTTATGAAAATTGGCCCTAGTTGGATTAGCTCCAAACTGAGGGTTGCTAAAACTGCCCCCAACTAGATTAGATCTAGGTTAGGGGGGTGCCCAAACCATAAGACTGACCTCCTCCAGGTGGGAATCCAGAGAATTAAAGTGGATTCATTATTCCAAAAGTATTGGTCGAATTCGGCACCGAGGGGATAGGGATATAGGGCAGAACTTTTCTGCTAGCTTGGTTGTTCCATCCAGCCGTGGAAGGATTAGACCCGAGGTTAAGGAATGGGACACTTCCTACATTAGGATTCGTTTGGGGAACATGAGAGCTACCAAACAGAAAAGGAGTGTAAGGAGGTGTAGTGCCCCCAGGTCCAAGGCTAGCATTATGGCCAACAGCTGGGATGGCAGTCGAAAACTACGAAGTGAAACTTGGACTACCATAAGAAAATGGAGTAGTATCCATGGGGATGGTCTGAACATTGTAACTCGGCGAGTGGCCAAAACCCCCAAAAGGGTTAGAGGCAAGAGATGAAGCATTGACTATGGGTCGAGCCATAGTACTGTTGTAGGCCTTTGAAACTGCAACTGTAGCGGCTACATGTGTCGAAGGAGTGCAATTAACTATACTAGGATTGAGATTTGATGAAATCTCAGTGTTCTGAAGACTAGACTCAGTACTCATCTTTATGGGATCAAAAGTCTAAAAAGTGGATGTGTGTGTACCACTGCCGATAACTCTATGCCTTTTAGAAGGCAATAGCTCAAAACCGATGGTAACTGTAACAACCGACGGGACCTGTGAGGAAGCTATTCTGACTCCACGATGACTTATGACTCTCAACAAATAAAAAGATATCTTAAGGCCAACTAGTAATCAAAGAGCATACCAAAAAGTCAAACGACCAATATGCATGCAAATGGGCTAAAGTGGTTGAGTGGCCTCCCTCGCTAAAGAAGTCATGCCTCATCCAGGAGGGACCCGAGACTCCCTGCTAAAGTTTGGAGGTAACCAAATCAGTTATAAGGGTCCTCGTAGGCTTAACAACCAGTCGATCAGATCCCCCCAGAGAGGTAATCCTCCATAAAAGTTGTGTGTTGTCCAACCCCTATCTGACCCAGGATACAAGCAGAATAACCCCTGCAAGTAACCTATGAGAAACCTAAGTCAAGCAAATAATCAAGCACTGAATAACTGATGCACAGGCGAACAATCGTAAGTCTGGATTACCGTATGGGCAGGGTAGCAAAGCCCGAAACCTTGAAAGTACTGCCTCTCACAGAGGTATGGATACTAGCAAGATCCCCAAATAGGAATAAATCCATAGAAATATCTCTGACCCTAGGTGAGTATCCAGGGGTTATCCTTTCAACAAAATTCACGCGACCTCATGCTTAACTCCGGTGTGAGCAGAGCCTCCTGATATTACGAATTATATAATGGATTTCTCAACTCTCTGTCTCAGATGCATATGTTGATTTAATTACCTTGGAGAAGTTTACTCACAAAATCCTATTCCAAGGCACTAAATCCTAGGAAAGTTTGTGCACCCTAAACAATAAAATCATTACTAATCAATTTTAGATTAAAGCATAAATTTTATTGGCCGTGATTACTCAAAAAGGTATGCAAATGAAACTCACGGTGTTATGACTCTGAATAAAAAAAAATAGATATAATGCAAAGCCTAACTTTAACTTTTCAGTGAATCATATGCTAAATAAAAACAGTGAAATATTCAATTTTAACTCCACAACACAAAAGTAAAATGAAATCTTTCGCTAAATGTGCTAAGCTAATGATAAAGGTTCCAAGACAAAAATACCAACCAATGCAAAATACCTATTTTTTTTTTTGTATTTTCAATGTATTAAAAAGAAAATGCATGGATTGATAAGAGACTTGATATATAACTTCTACTATGTATAAAAGAAATCACTCGAGAAGAATACCAAGAAGCTAAGCAGACAACCCAACTACCAAGGACAAATAAAAAATGAAAAACAAAGAGAAAGACATCGCCCAAAAATTCAATGCCAAACAGGTTTCCTGTCATCCCAGATAATCTCAACAGGCACCACAGAGACCTAAGAAGGTTCAATGATCCTCAAAACCTACCCAACAGTCACTAAACCAAGCAAGAAATAAAGGGGAAGTGGTATACATGACTGTTCAAGAGAAAATGGCGTATATACGCTTCTTGTAGTGGGACAACAAGTGTGTATACGCGACTGTCAGGGAAAAAGGGTGTATATCTTTTAAAACAAGGCTAGGAAAGGGTAAAAGGCTGAAAAACGCATACCCAGAGTGAACAGACTCTGTCCAACTGTGATACGACAAGAAACACGAAGGAAAAAGAGCAATGTAAGAAGAAAAAATACTTCAACCCTTAGAAGGAAGATCAATCCCCAATATGGTCGCCATTTATGTTACAAGGGAAAAAATCTCTATGGCCAAGGGTAAACCACAATAGACAGGTATGACTGTAGAAATCAACTCAATTCCAACATGTGATTTATAAACTAATGTGCAATACGAGCAAGAATCCTACCTCGATCCAATCGTTTGATGTCGTTCCACTGTTGAGCACTTTGACCCAAAGCTTTACACTTACAAGAGGTTCTCAACAAACAAGTGATGCAAGTATATAGTGACAATATATAAAATGAGTTAGCACATCAGATATCACAATCCATTAATAAACATTACAAACATGCCCATTGATAATAATCATATATTTGCAAGATATCGATAGGACGAGAAAGGAGTATTTCTATTAATAATTGATCAACAAAAGTATCAACATTACAAACTTCCGTGCCGAGACGGTTCGAAACCAAGAAACCAAGTTCCTTCCAATTGGGTCTCCACCACTTCAATCATCCACCAAAGACAAGCTCATAGAAAAGAGGTAATGAGGTCCTCTCGACAATAAGGAAAGAGCTTAGGGGCTGAACACTATGTTTAGACTTGAGGGACAAAGGGATGCAGAATCAATATGAAGTAATTTCTCCAGAGCAACTTTGCTCTCAAAGTTGAATGCTTTCTCCTCTTTTTCCATAGCTCAAAATTGTTCACTTATAGCCTACATAATGCAATTGAAGGGCCCAGTCAGAACGTTTCCAGTATATGGAAGGCCAAAGATCAGATATCTTCTGTCGTGACATGGAAACCTGACCTCATTTCGTATTTTCTGACACAATTCCATATATACGCGAGCTGTAGTGGAGCAACAAGCGTATATGCATCTTGCAAAGAAGTTAGGGAGCGTATATGTGGAAAAATATATATTTTGGCTCTGGATTTATGAAAAAGGGGTTGATAAGTCTACATAGGGAAATGGAAAAAGGCCCTTTGTGCAAGATAGCAATGGTGAGGCAAATCTTGCTATAATAGTCTTGTAGTTTATTACCAAATATTCATAAAGGGGTTTTCAAATATTGCAAGCCCAATCACTTCTTTGCAAAAAAGGGATTGAAATTTGAATGGAATTCCAAGTGTGAAGAAAGTTTCCCTTAGTTGAAAAACATTTTGACAAGTGCACCCAGATTAAAGATTATAGATCCAAACTAAGAATTCATAGTGTGCACAAATGCGTTCAAGGAAGGGCTCGGTGGAGTCCTTAGTCAAAATCATCACATGGTATGATATGAGTCCCAAAAATTAAAAGAGCATGGGAGAAATTATGCTACACATGATATAGAGTTAGAAACCATTGTATATGCATTAAAAATGTGGATACATTACCTCATGGGGAGGATATTTGAGATAACAATAGACCACTGTGGTTTGAATAATTTGTTTGGATAGCCAACATTAAATGCTAGGAAAACTAGATGGCTGGAATTTATTAGCGACTATGACTTTGAAATCAAACATATCAAAAGAAAAGAAAATCATATGGTTGATGCACTCAGCAGAAGAAATCATGAAATGAATATTTCAGCCATCATCTTGTACATGACATATTTAAAAGATACAATTCTTGAAGCAAAAAACTTACATCAACATTATTTACAAATAAAAGAAAACTTACATCAAGGAAATTTATATCATAAATTTTAAAATTATGAATTGAAAGAGGATGGAATCCTTTTGTATAGAGGCAAGGTGTATGTGCCAAATTCCATGGAGATGAAAAATATAGAGAAAGGAGAAATGCACAATGTGCCATATGTTGGGCACTTAAGATATGAGAAATCCATTACAGCTATAAGGAGATAATAATTTTGGTTGAGAATGAAGAAAGAAGTGGCTATATACATATTATGGTGCCTAGAGCTCCAGAAGATAAAGATAGAGCACAAACAACTAGCGGGGATGCTACATTTGTTTCCCATTTCAGAATGGAAGTGGGAAGTGTTCATAGTAGATTTTATTACAAAGCTGCCTAAAACAATGAAACAACATGGTTCCATCATGGTGGTGGTGGAAAAATTGACTAAGGAGGTGCATTTTATTGATGTGAAGACAACACACAAGGACACAAACATTGCAGAGATCTACATGAAGAAAGTTGTAAGGCTACATGGAGTGCCTAAGGAAATAGTTTTAGACAGAGATTCCAAGTTTATATCCAAATTCCGACAACGTTTATTCAAAGGCTTTGGAAAAACTTTAAATCTTAGTACATCATATCATCTAGATCCAGATGGGAAAATAGAGATCAGGACCAATGTAACAACTCAATTTTAACCCCTATAAGCTAGAATGTATTATGTAAATATGACTTAGATTGGTGAGCCAATAAATTTGGAAAGGTGCTAGAGTACTTAGAAATGTCATATATATATATAGATAGATAGATATAGACACACACACACACACACACATCGTTGGCTCCGAGATAGACAAGGACAAGAGATAGGGGGCTATGATTCCACGAGAGAGGGGGCTAAAGGGGATAAGTATTTTTATTATATTTTATTTAACCATATTGGTCTTAATTGAGAAAAGTGGTTACATGAGCTTCTTTGGGGGAGGCCATGCGGCTCTTGGTTCTGGTAATTATATAAACTCTACCTATGGGTGATTTGAGGGTTGTTCTTTTTTATTCATTCATTGTTAAGAATTCCATCACTCATCTTCCTCATTCTTTCCTATTCATGTTCTCTTGTATGGAGCATGGAAAAAAATGGTTGGAGGAGGAGAGCCATTGTGAGATGTTTGTGAGGAATTAATGATAATTCCATAAGGGAATGGTTGCATGTGTGCATGATATTGATGGCAGTTATGAAAGAACTATCCACAGATGAGAATCCTTGGAGTTTACAACATCTATATTTCTTGGACCTATAGCACTGGATCCCTGGAGCTAAATGGAAATTTCTGAGGGACTGCATGGCAGAGGAAGGGGATCATTTATTTGGGTCATGGAGGCTGAAGGGGAAGAGAGATGGAAATTAGGATTGTTGTGTGGTTGGGAAAACATGAGATCTTGTTAGCTAGCTGGTGTGGTTTTAGATTTGTCCTAGGACCCATCCTCATGGATTCATATCCCTCCCTTAGGGGTGACACTACTGTTGAGAGTGAATGAACAACATTTTCTATGGTTGAGAGGAATGTCCTTGGTATGAAACCAATTAATGAATTTTTACTTGAAAACATAAGCACTTTCTGTTTTTTCTATATAATGTATATTCCATTGTGTATTTATTTATCTCAGAGATGTATTTATGTGCATGCTTGTTTGCTAGTTATTTGTTGTGTATGACATACTATTCCTTTCTTGGATGGTTTAACATGTTCTTGTTAATTGCATGTGTTGAATCCATGTTTCTTTATCAAAGAGAATGGAAAAAAAAATTGTAATCAGTCTAAGAGGGCGAATTTGGAAGTACTTGGGAAATGGGTATGTCTTAGATAGGTATTCGAGAAAATTGTTTTGGTATTTTTTGTATTGGTATGTTCCAAGTTAGTTTAAAAGTGTTATTGGTGGGCGTTTTGAGGTAACATGGCCCAGATTGATGGTTGGCTATGTTACAAAGTGGTATCATAGATAATGGTTCAACACTGAGCTTTTATGGGACAAGAGCCAACATGAATTGAGCAGATAAGTGGTTGCATATTTTGTCTCATGAATAATTTGAAAAAATTGGTGAACATAAGTGAAATACGAAAATTTTGAGCATATTTTCGAGTTTCAATGCATTAGGGCAATGGAAGAAGTAATTCATGATGTCTATCTGTAAGTTGAAGAGTCAAATTTGACCATGGAAGTCGAATTCCTATGAGTTTCATGGTGACTGTTAAGTTTACAGATCAACAACCCAGATTAATTTGACCATGAGAATCAATGATCTAGATTCAATTGCAGAAGATCATAGCAAGGCATTCCCAAAAGACCTTTGGGAAGAAGTTTTTGAAAATAATTGGAGTTTCACATGAGGTTGAGTCAGAAGGGAGGAGTCTGATGGTGCGAGATGAATGAACGAGGACCATTCATTGTATCGAGGGCCAATCCTAGCCATTCATTGGAAGTCATATTTTGGAAAATTATTGAAATAAGTCGTGATTTGAGGACTAAAGAAGAGAAGACTAATGGAAAAAGCATGAAAGAATGAGAGTCATCAAATAAATTGGGGCCACTCTCATTCGTCAAATCTTGTGTATATTTCTTTCAGAAAAAAGTGTTTTCAGAAGAGCTCCTTTAGAATAGTTTATGATGAATTCGGTCTGAAAACGGTAACCAGTGCATAGTTTTGGAGCTCGAGATGATCTTGGTCATTAATCGGCATGATTTTTGACTGTCTGATCTATCAGATGATCATGTTGTATTGGAAGTGTCGAGGGTAGAGGAGAATGCCACATAAGTCACCACGTTAGTGTGCCATGTCAGAGGAAATGTCATTAAGAGTGCGTGAACTAGATAATTTCATGTGGTAGTTGAGTGCATGGATTTGATAAGAATGGTTCCTGAGAACCTTCATAAGAGGGTTGTTAGAAGGTTTGTTCGGTGATATGAAATTATCTTTTAAGACTATGGTTAAGTTTTAAAGCATGAGTTCATTAACCAATTAGGAATTGAAGAAAGAGGAAGAAATTAATGATATATCATGGCATCCATAATAATAAATTCATATATGAAATTAAGAAAAAATAATCAACAAACCATAACAAGAAAGTTGTTAATAGAGTTCGGCAAGATTGCCTACATCTCCGGGCCATACTGCATAGTCACCCTACCATGAAAACATCTGTACATACCATCTGTCGTCTGTATTTCCATGTGTCATCCTGCCATTGGGACATGCCATGTAAGGAATGCCATGTGTCATCCGTACAGTGCCACATGTCAAATCTGTACAGGTGCCAACTCATCCCGAAAATGATGAGTTTGAGTGACACGTGTCACCTCCTAGTGACGCGACATCAACATGATGACATCATCATGATGTCATGCTGACATGATCCTGATGTCGTGCCGATGTCATCTTGTCATACTGCTAACGTCAACATCGACTTTGACTATTGATGTCTGTTTGGGAATTTGGTCAGAATGCGATAACTTTCACACACGGTGTCCGTTTAACGAAAAATTTATATTTCCGGAATCAACACAAAAAGACAGACGCAATGACGTTGGTTTCGTTTGATTTTTAAAACTTTCATTTTTAGGCCTTCCTAGATCCATTTTGGATCATGCCTCCCCACTAATACCTTTTGTTCCTCCAAAAGGGTATTAACCAGTCATCATGTGTGGGATAGGCCACCCCACTTGTTCTCTATCTTTAAACATTGTTCTGTGCACCTGTCTCATCAATATCAATTGAAAAACAACCATGAAAATTGACAGCATATTATTAGCCACTTGTACTCTTTCACATCTTACTGAAGCCACTACCATCCATGTTGAAAAAAATAGCAACGATAATATCATAAATATGACTACAAATGAGCTAATATGTTTGTAGTACTTGCATGACATTAGCTTATATTGAAGCAAAGTATGATTGATATTCCATTTTACAACCATCTCATGTTCATGCTTAAGATTAATTTGTTGATTTGGCACAATTATAGGTGTGTTGCTTGCATAAGTTGCCTTCCTTAATTGTTCCATTGTTTGTAGAGATTGATTTTCTTTTAAGTGATGAGCATGTAAAACATATTCATTTCCTTCTTTGATTAAGTGATATTGATTTTGTTCCATGTATAATATTTCTTTGCGATCATACAAATAAGGACTGCCTAAGATCATTCCACATTCATTGAGTGGCACCACATCACGCGTTACCTCATCCACAAACTTTGATGAAATCGAAAACTTTAAACTACTTTTCCTTGTTATGTGCAATTTATGATTGTTGCTTATCCATTTAAGTGAGTAAGGTTTAATATACATCTTAGTGTTTAATCCCAATTGTTTAACCATTTCCTTTGAAATCAAGTTAGATTGAGATCCACTATCTATCAATGTGTCGATCTTAGTGTATTTCATTATCACCCTTATGTGAAACAACTTGCATATAGAATCATATTCATCACCAATTTTACCTGTCAAACCAACTGTTGTGATCTTAGTCTCATCACCTGAATTATATCCCAAGTTTGTTGACCGTGTTGTTGCTGCAATTGTTTTCCTCCCTTTCCATTCTTTGAACCATTTCAGTCTCTTCTCGGGGTGCAATTGACAACAATGGTCATCATCATGCCCATCTTTCTTGCAATGCATGCAAGAGAGCTTCTTTTCCCTTCTTGTCGTTAAATTTTCTTTCTTTCCATTCCCCCTCCTTTTGTCATCTTTCCTTGAAGACGTTTACCCTGATACACCAACTCCTGTTTTCCCTACCTCAATGTATGTTGGTTGAACATAAAACTCATCAATATTAGTAGGTCCAAACATAAATATAGTGTTACGAATATATGCAGGTAAGCCTCCTATATACTTCATAAAAGTTTCTTGGGTATGTAATGGAATGTATAACATTAATGCTGTATTACAAAATTCATATGTGTATTCTTACATCGTTTGTTCCTTTCTTAGTTTAAGACTTTGACATTCAATTAAATCCTTTTCTTTATAACCCAAATGATAAAATTTCTTTCTAAGTGCAGAAACAAAACCTTTCCATGATGGAAACACATTAACCACTTGTTGCGTGCCATTTTGCAACTTGCTTTGCCACCATATGAGTGTTGTGCCTGCAAGTCAAAGCGATGCCAATTTATTTGAGTTGCCTCATCCTTGATTTGCTGCACATTGCAATAAACTTCCATCTTCCTGACCCAGTTATCAAGCTTCTCTACATTGACTTCACCATCATACATGGGTAATTCAAAATTCACATCGAGATTAAGTAAAGGAATATCATGTTTATGTTTATGGGAATGTTTTCTTGCGGTGGATTTGGAACTTGTACTTGAAGAAGAAGAAGTTAATGGAGAAGAAGAAGGTGAAGGAGGCGTTTTAGGAGGATCCTCTCCTTCTTCACTTTTGGACTTTGAATATTCACCTAGAATTGGTCTCTTCTGCTCCAAGTAATCATCATATTAAACCTTTACCATCTCCAACATGGCGAAGAAAGTATTTTGAAACTCTATCTCTTTATGAGAAAGTCCCTCTTCTGATGCCATATTCTCACTTTGAGAAGTCCTGTTTCTCGATCCAATCTCAGGTTTCTCTTCAAAAAGCTCGCCTTCACCACAATTCATCTTTTCCTTGGTAATCATGCAAACTCAAAAACCAACCGTCAACCTGCTTTGATACCACTTGATCCAAAATGATCTTTTAAGACTATGGTTAAGTTTTAAAGCATGAGTTCATTAACCAATTAGAAATTGAAGAAAGAGTAATAAATTAATGATATATATCATGGAAGCCATAATAATAAATGCATATCTTAAAGTAGGAAAAAAAAATCACTAAACCATAACAACAAATTTGTTAACATAGTTTGGAAAGATTGCCTACGCCTTCGGGCCTTGGTCTCAGTGGGTGAGGCTTTATTATTTCTCTTCAATGCTTCAAAATTACATTAGAAAAGTGTCAATTGGAATAAAAGATAGTCTGGTTGTATTTTGATCGACCTCAAGAACTCAACAAAACTGACGACACTTAAAATGGTTGAGCGAAGCTCCCAGAATTGGCCCACAAAGTTCCCCTCCTCAATGGCTTCCCTGCATAAAAATAACTTTGGCTTCACAATTCTACACCATTTATCCTCTTCGGAACCTCTCTAAGGCTGAAAAAAACACCAGGTTTATATAGATTTGGATTTGGAATCATCCTCCCAACATCCTCACAAGATATGGCCTCAAATCAGGTTCTAGATACCCCAATATTGGCTAAAATCCTCCAAAAACAGCTAAAATCAACTTAAAAATCTTAACATAAGTTTAGAAACCCACTTTCCAGCCAAAATTGGGCGCAACCCCCTATTCATGGGATCCTAGTCATATGGAGCAGGTGCATGTGTCCACGGGTTGGGCGTGCTCCTATTCTTCAGCCCCTGTGTTGGTGGTATGACCATGTGGCGTGATGCTAAAGCTCCCATGAGCCTCCACTACTGGCTCGGCCCCTGGTCGCGGGATACCCCCCCACCGACCAAGGCTTATCCCATACCACATGCGCCACTCCACATAAAATAAAATATATGCCACATAACCAACAAGTGACACACATAGCCTGGTTGGTTCGCCGCTTCCACAGAGACGTTAGCACCCACAGAGGTCATGGGTTTGAATCCCGCAGAGCCATAACAAATTTTTGAACTAGCCGTCATTGACAAAATATAGGGTGATACATGGCGCCCTTTGATTGGGCCATGTGTCTCCTCGAGATTGACCCATATTGTTCAATCATCAACATAGTTAGTGTACAATCAACGAGCCACTTCATTGTTGTACAACCTAATCAACTGCCACATCATCTTTCGTACAGTGACGTGTTGTGCCACGTCACATCTGTACTACACAGTCACTCTACC
>JASDQU011440979.1:13788-26111 GCA_032191745.1 Picea mariana
CTCATGTATGCGGGACGGGAAAAGTATCTTTTTATTAGCTTCAATATAAACCAACTTACAATGATTTTTGAGGCCGGTCACCGTTCCACGATCCTGATCCTAGGCTCTTCCTCTTCTTCTTTATCCTCCAACTGCTGCTTCTTGAGTTTCTCCTAAAGCTTGAGGCAAGGCTAAAGGGTTGGGACAAAGCTGGCTTGGCAATTTGGCAGAGTTTCTTTGCAATAATTTTTCCTCCTTGAATAGTACCCCTACCCCTCCTTTTATAGGCTGGAAGGAGCTAGGGTTATTGGCGAACTCTCGGCCATGCATGGCTCGGCGTTCCAGTTAACTAACAAAAAGCCTCGTGTCCCGGCGGAAACTTTTCTGATTTTTTGCTTTGTTAGGTACCCGCGGGCTGTTTTGGGTTAGCCAGCGGATACCCGCGTGCAGTAGAAGGACAGCAAGAGGATGCCCGCACCCAGTGAGCAGTTAGGGCGCAGGTTGCTTGTTTTAAGTGGTTTTTTGAGGAATTTATCAGCATGGCTTTGGCTAGGAAGAGGCATGAGTAGGCCTGATGCCAGGTAAGCAGGGATAGTGCAATTTAGGGTTATAACAATAAGTGATCTATTGCTTTCTTATGTGCGGAGTTTAGGCTAATTAATTTTTAGAACAGGTTAATTATGGTTTGTTCTGATTTATTCAAGAGTAGAGAACCTAAAATTGGGCATTGAGAATATATAATCAATAATTATTCATTTATCCGATAATATCTAATGGAAGAAAAGCAAGTAGGTGAAGGTGAACTAATTTTCCCAAGCCACTAAAGGTGAAGGTAAAGTCAATGTCACTAGCAGGACAAAAACTTCAGCTTTGTGTGGATGGTCTAGTGTTAGGATCTATGCAACTGTTATTAATAATGAGAGAATGGTGTTAGGATCTATGCGGCAGGATATCTGCATTGTTACTAAACTTCGAGCACTATGTGAATTCGAAATATTGGACTCAGATTAATATATTAATGATTAAAAATATTAAATTAATATCCTGTATATTTATAATATAAATATTAGCTATCATTCCATGTGAATCTCTAAAATAACAAATAACAATGGCTAAAATATCGAACAACTTGCACATAGTTTTCATAATTAAAATAAGTAAACACCGGAACTATAATTTCCAATAATTAAAATAAATAAATCAAAGAAATGATAATCTTAATATTACTAACTGTTATGACTCAACAAAGTGCACAATACAAAGCATAATGACGTGTCAAGTGCACCATCAATGCTTCCGACCAGAACACACCTCCTGTGAAGGCAATTGACTACTGAGAATTTTTCTCTTCGCATGACCAATAAGTTGCAAGATGAACAACTTTCACTCTTAGCATGCTGCCAATTTATTAGCAAGTGAAACTGAGTCTCGTCGCTTTGATCCCTTCCCCAGCAAGAAAATCCTTTAAGATCAAGTTAACTTCCTCTCCTACAACTATTGCCTATTGGTTACCTCTTTTGGAATTATATCGATCCTAATGTTTGTGAGCAAAAAGAATACAGAAGTACTCAATCATGATCATAAGGAACTGTATCACGAACATGAAGGTCTAGGTCTCGATCTGGGAATGGAAGGTACATAGGGAGAGATGCTATCTCTTCTGCATAAGGAGGTGGTAGATCTGGTGTTGCTCCTATCTAAGTTTCTCCTACTCTTATCTTTCTTTTTCTTCTTTCTTTCTCAACAGAAAGAACGTTTATTGCTGGCCTACAATCATAACAATAGTTAACTAAGGGTTACGAGTTACATTGCAATTATAGACACACAAATAAAGTAGATGGCCCTTGTGGCACTTAGATGGCTTGTGACATGCCTCCTGGAAGTGATAAGTAAGCCTCTTAACCATGAAGTGCAACGATTTTCATTTTCATGAGAAAAACAAAAATAATGAAATAAAACTTGCAGTAAACAACTCTTATAAAAATTAATTCTTATTTTAAAAACAAGTGTACTCCTAGTATAAAAGCTTATTTCTTCTTTTAATACACTTTTCAAGTAAATTATACTTATTTCTTCTTTTAATACACTTTTCAAGTAAATTATACTTATTTCTTCTTCTAATACACTTTTCAAGTAAATTATATCTATTTCTTCTTTGTAAGAACAATTTTTCTAATAAATTAATCTCTAGTAACTTTCCATAAAGTGTAATAAATTTACATTTTTGGAGTATAAGAAAATAAGTAAATGATCATTTTAATTACAATAATAAAAAAATCCTAACTAAATCCTAGAATGGTGTTGAATGTATTTTCATTGTAAAATACTATTGTTCAATCCTAAAACAATGGGTTTCAAATCTGGAAGCATTGTTTATAGAAATTTCTTAAATGTTGGTTTGCCCTTGTTGATGGCACATATCTTTCTTTTGAATTATTTATGTAAGTGATTCATTTTCCATTTCTTTTGATACTTAACTATAAATTAATGTGGGAGTATTGCCATCGACTTAATGTTATGTCTAATGTCAGATGACCTGTAATTTTTTCTTACATAACATGGTGAAAATCTTCTTATGCAGAACATTTGTATCTGTCAGATAGTAATCATTTCACCGTCTGAATAACGATGCATCGATGGCTGTCTTGACCCTTCAAGACTCGAGGATCAAGCACCGTTTTACCGGTTTGACCTAAATAGCTCAAGAGGTGGCCGCCTTAACCTTTAAAGGCCACTAGATACCATCACCGCCTTAATTAAATCTTTTCTAAAATCAAAGGGGCAATTTGTATTCTATCTTATTAATTAGGGAATTTATGTTAGTGTTTATAAAAATACCTGAAACAGATTCTAATGGAGGGATCTTGAAAGCACATTAAATGGAAGTTGCTATTTTGTATTCAGAGGTGTTCTCTCCATTCATACTCTGCTTTTTATTGAGATCGTAAACTCGTCTGATTCATATGTTCTACTAGTTGTTCATTGAATCAAGATTTTGTTATTTATGTTGTAGCACTTTATATTACTTTATGTTTGCTTAAAGATCTTAGCCTTAAGCATTTATCGCACCGTATATTTGTACGGAGGCATAACTCTCAAACAATTTGTACAAGACAAGTCTTTTAGGTTTTCCCCAAATTTCAAACTGCCTCCATTTTCCACATTTGGTATCAGAGCATGCAATCCATCTTGCTATTTGCTCAGTTCACTGCAGATAATTCCTATTGGTGCCCAAATTTACCCTCTTGTTTTCCTGTGTGAAGGTTTATTTGATTTCTGTCAAATTTTTAGATAAATGGTCGTGTCTGGTAGTAGTTCTTCTCAGGTTCAGGTTCTTGTCTTGAGTGAGAAGTCATATGAATCTTGGTATATTCGAATGAGGACGATTTTGTGTTCTCAGGATTTATGGACCTATGTTATTGATGGTTATGCTGAGCCAACTGATGCAGTAGGAGAAATAGCTCTCTCGAATGTTGACCATGTTCTGCTGAAGGAAAACAGAAAGAAGGATAACAAGGCTCTTGGATTAATCCAGCAAGGATTAAATGAATCCATTTTTATGAAGATTTCTAGTGTTGCATCTTCGAATATGGCTTGGGACACCCTTGAAACTTGTTATCAAGGTGTGTCCAAGGTGAAGATAGTCAAGTTGCAGAACTTGAGAAGGGACTTCGAAAATATGAAGATGAAGGATAATGAAAGTGTTGATACTTTCATGACTCGGGTGATGAGTGTTGTGAACCATATCATATAGTATGGAGATGATGTTTAGAATAAGAGAGTTATTGAGAAAGTGATGAGAATTTTACCCAAGAAGTTTGAACCTGTAGTTGTACCCATAGAGGAATTTAAAGATTCAAGTCAAATGCATATTGATGAATTAACTGGTTCTCTTGTTTATCATGAATCTAGGATATCTAGATATGAAGAAGGATCAATGGAGCATGCTTTCAAATCCCAACTTCATGTTACCAGAGGAGGAGGCAGAGGAAGGTCTTATAATCATGGAAGAGGAGGTTGATCTTCTGGTCGAAGGGACAACAAAACTGAATCAAAGTCTGAGGAGAAGTCCCAGCTGAATCCTCCTAATTTAAGAGGGAGCAACAACAAACCCTGGTAGGAAGAAAATCAGAGGTATGATAAATCTAAAGTACAATGTTATTATTGTAAGAAGTTTGGGCATTTTTCTAACAAATGTTGGAAGAAACAGGCAGATGCTGGAAAGAAGTTTGCACATATAAAAAATGAGTCTAAGGATGATCAAAATCTTGTGTTCTTGACTTGTAATGTCACTCAGGAAAGTGCTAATGATATTTGGTTTTTGGATAGTGGTTGCAGTAACCACATGACTGGTAATAATGATTTATTTTCCTCTATTGATACTAGTATTCTATCTGAAGTAAAACTGGGAAGTGACTGTAAGGTTACAGTTAATGGTAAAGGTGTAGTTCCAGTTTACACTAAGAATAATCAGTGAAGAAATATTGATGATGTTTATTTTGTGTCTGGTTTAAAATGCAATCTTATTAGTGTTGGACATCTGATGGATAAAAAGTATATAGTGTTCTTCAAGAACATGGTATGTACAATCTATGATAAATTACCCAACAAACAGTTGATTGCAAGAGTAGAGATGACCAAGAATAGAATGTTTCCACTTGTTATGATAAATGATTTGAGTGATTCTTTGAATTCTTATAAAGCTAGAAGTTTAGATGAATCTTGGTTATGGAATTTGAGATATGTTCATTTACATTTTGGTGGCTTAGATCTGTTACAAAAGAAGCAAATGGTAAAGGGGTTGCCCTGTACTCAACAACCTGCAAGATCTTGTGATATTTGTATACTTGGGAAGCATCACAGAGAGAAATTTGTTTCAGTTGTTTGCTACAGAGCAAAAGCTCTGTTGGAAATTGTCCACATGGATTTTTGTGGACCTATGAAAACACCTTCCTTGAATGGTAGTGTTTATTTTATAACTTTTATTGATGATTTCAGTAGGAAGAATTGGTTTTATTTCTTGAAGTAGAAATCTAAAGCCTTTGAAGTTTTCAAGAGGTTTAAGTCTATGGTTGAGAATGAGAGTGTTCGAACCATTAAGATCCTGAGGTCTAACAGAGGAGGTGAGTATAAACTGAATGAATTCATTTAATTTTGTGATTTTCATCGAATTAAAAGGCAGTTCACTGCTTGATATACTCCATAGCAGAATGGACTGGTTGAAAGGAAGAATCAGACCATCATGAATATAGATCGAAGCATGTTGAAAGAGAAGCATCTTTCAAATGAACATTAGGGAGATGCGGTTGGTTGCTCTGTCTATATATTGAATAGAAGTCTGACCAAAACCATGAGGAATCGCGTACCTCGGGAATCCTGTGATGGTAAGCCTTGCAATGTTTCTTATTTCATAATTTTTGGATGTGTAGCATATGCACATGTACCTAAAGAAATAAGGAGGAAGTGGGATGACAGAAGCGAGAGATGTATATTTGTTGGATACAGTGAAGAGTCTATGGAATATAGAATCTACAATCCCATCACCAAGAAGTATGTAATCAACAGAGATGTTGAATTTAAGGAAGAGGAAGCCTATGATGGAAGTATTGATAAATCTATTTCAGAGGGAGTTGTGTTACCCCATGAAGATGATGATAGGGCTGAGTAGGATGAAGAAGGTGGACGGTTGGTTCCACATGCACATACGCCTGCAATGATAAGTCCTACAAGGGAAGCACCTGATATCAACTCATCTCAATTTGGAATACCTAGAACTCATGAGCATGGTGAGCCATCTAGACATGGTGGACATCAAATAGATTCACATGTAAGTAGTGAATCGAATCCTACCTTAGCTCCATTGAAAAATATATTTAAAGGTCAGAATACTAGAAGGTTAAGAGAATTATATGATTAGAATGAAGAAGTAGATCAGGTATCAAATTTTTCATTAATGGCATGTGATCCTGTAAGTTTTGATGAAGTTGCTAAAGAGGATGTTTGGATAAAAGAAATGGATGAAGATATTGATTTCATTGAAACAAATAACACTTGGGATCTTGTCGATTTACCTGAAGGTAAGAAGAGTATTGGTGTTAAGTGGGTTTATAAGACTAATCTGAATGCAGAAGGTGAAATTGAAAAGTACAAGGAAAGACTTGTAGCTCGAGGGTTTAGTCAACAACCCGATATTGATTACAATGAAACCTTTGCTGTTGTAGAAAGAATTGACACAGTGAGGATGGTCTTAGCTATTGCAGCTCAAAATAGATTGATCATGCATCAGATGAATGTTAAGTCTTCATTATTGAATGGATGTTTCAAGGAAGAGGTTTATGTAAGACAACCTCTGGGTTATGAGATTGATAAGCACAAAGATAAAGTTTACAAGTTAAAGAAACCTTTATATGGATTGAAGAAGGCATCCAGAGTTTGGTATAGCATGATTGATGAGTACCTTATTAGTGTTGGATTCAACATAATTCCAAGTGAACCAAATCTGTATACAAAGGTAAACCAGGAAGGTAAAATTTTTATTGTTTGTTTGTATGTTGATGACATGAATTTTACTGGAGATCTATCTGTAGATGGTTTTAAAAATGCCATGAAAACAGAGTTTGAGATGAATGATTTAGGATTGATGAAATATTTCCTTGGAATTGAAGTCGATCAATATGATGATGGCATTTTCATTTTTCAAACTAAATATGCAAATGAAGTATTGAAAAGGTTTAGAATGTTGAATTGTAAACCAACTCCAACACCAATGGCAACTGGTACTAAACTTAGCAAATATGATGAGGGTTCATATGTTGATCCAACTCTATATAAGAAGTTGGTTGGAAGACTTATGTATTTAAAAACAACGAGACATCATATTATGTTAGCTATAAGTTTCATTTCCAGATTCATGGAGACTCCGAAGAGTACTCATTGGCAAGTAGGAAAGAGGATCCTGAGATACATTGTTGGAACAACTGATTTTTGTATCCGATACACATCAAACTTGAACTTTGAGCTAATCGGATATACTGATAGTGATTTTGCAGGTTCCATTGATGATAGGAAGAGCACATTTGGGTATGTGTTCAGTCTTGTATTTGGAGCAGTGGCATGGGCATCAAAGAAGAAACCCAAAATGACTTTATCTTCTATTGAGGCAGAGTATGTTGCAATAGAAGCAACTGCATGTCAAGTTGTATGGATGAGAAGAATCTTGAATGAATTATTGCATGAGCAGAATGGTGCAACTCATATTCTTTGTGATAATAAGTCTGCCATTGCACTATCAAGGAATCACATTTTTCACAAGCAAAGTAAGTCCATTGATACGAGGTATCATTTCATTTGAGAGCTGGTAAATGGTAAAGAAATTTATGTTCAGTTTTGTAGGTCTGAAGAACAATTTGCAGACATATTTACAAAGCCTTTGGGAAATGAATCGTTTAAAATTCATAGAGATAATATTGGGGTCTATAAGAGGTAATGCATTGTTAACAATAATCTTGTATTGCATGTTTCTGTTTGTTTTGTTTTGAAATGATTAAGAGGGAGTATGTCAGATAGTAATCATTTCACCACCTGAATAATGGCGCATCAGTTGCCGTCTTGACCCTTCAAGACTCGAGGATCAAGCACTGTTTTACTATTTTTACCTAAATAGCTCAAGAGGTGGCTGCCTTAACCTTTAAAGGCCACGAGATACCATCACCGCCTTAATTAAATCTTTTCTAAGATCTAAGGGTCAATTTTTGTACTATCTTATTAATTAGGGAATTTATGTTAGTGTTTATAAAAATACCTAAAACGGATTGTAATAGAGGGACATTGAAAGCACATTCAATCGAAGTCACTATTTTGTATTCGGAGCTGCTCTCTTCGTTGATACTCTGTTTTTTATTGAGTTCGTAAACTCGTATGTTTCACATATTCTACTAGTTGTTCATTGAATCAAGATTTTGTTACTTATGCTGGAGCACTTTAGCTTACTTTATGTTTTCTTAAATATCTTATCCTTAATCATTTCTTGCACCGTATATTTGTTCAGAGGTGTAACACTCAAACAATTTGTACAAGACAAGTCTTTTAGGTTTTTCCCAAATTCCGAACTCCCTCTATTTTCCACAGTATCCACTTCGCTCCTTCCAATCATATGAATCAAAGAACCATCATAAAACACCTGCACGTATTTCAAAATTCAATGTATTAAAGGATCGATGCCGGCCCATTGAAAATACCTGCACGTATTTCACAACTCAATACATTAAAGGATCTTTGCAGGCACACTGAAAATACATGAACTTATTTCACAATTCAATGCATTATGTTTACATTTTGAGCAGTGGGTATCATTTTTTTTTTCCTTATGAGGACTCGCCAACCTATCTGTAAATGATTTTTTCTACAAATTAATATTGCAATATTTCAATAGACCAAATACACAGGATTATATGGTTAGTAATCAACAAAATACCTAGTCAATTTTTTAGCTATGGGTTTCAGTAAGGATCAACATATGATCTAGTTTCACAGTATACAATTTTAATGATGGTTTGAGTCTCCTTGTTAAGTTATGCTCATAATAATTATACCTATATTAATGGCATAGATTTGTGTGGAAGCTTAAATGAACTCGAAATTACTATCATCAATATTTCTCAGAGTTTGCATCAGTTTTGTGGAAGTTTAAATGAACTTGCAATTATTGCCATCAATTATCTCCARCAAATCTTAAAAACACTTGCAAAATCTTGGAGAAGATTGATTTGAATATAGGTTCMTTTAAGCTCCTTGGTAACAATGTTTGAATCTGTTACCAATATTTATGATTCCACRGGCTRCCTCTCAACTTATCTCCAACAAATCTTAAAAAATACCTSCATAATCTTAAWGAAACTTGAATTCAATAGACGTACCTTTMACCTATGCTCCCTGGTAATAGTGACACACATCCACTGCACTAAATCTAAAGCATGTAAAKTCATTGAGTAATCCAATGWATGTGATGTYAAAAGATTTAAGATACCACTTAGGGCAGGGCTTGTTGCTTTGMAAATCCCCTTGTTTTCCTTTTCTTCAYRTCAAGTAACTTGTGTCAAGAAMAATTGGTACTTCTTTTATATGATTTCACAAGAAATGAGGTATAACACATACACATCCATACCGGTATAGAACTCATAGACATATGGATAGTTCTCTGCTAGAATTGGCACTCATGTTCTCCCATTTTCCATTCTCCCAACATTTTAATACTTATTGAAACCCTTTATCTTGTCTATTGATTTTTCGATATATTTACAGTGACAACACTTGAAAAATTCTTTTGTAATATTTCCCTTTTCCTAGCATGTGTCATAACAATTGTTATTGTTTCTACACTCATAATCTACACTTTCACTAGGAATGCAGTACAACACATAATCATCCATACCCACCATATTGGTATAACACTCATAGACATATGGATAGTTACCTATTGGAATTGACACTCATGTTCTTCTAACATCCATTCTTCCACCATTTTAATACTGATTGAAACTGTTTAAGATTGTCTAATTGTTTTTTGACATAAGTAACGATCCTCCTTGTTACCTCGACAAACCTCTTATAACAAGTGCAATTTTTATTTTTATTTTGTGTGTGCATGTGTACAAGGGTAACAAGATATTATACTCTGCGTCGCCACATGACGATGAATCATGATGCATCCAACTGCGATATCAACATAAGGATCTAAGACACACATCAACATCTGCCAGCAATGAACAAAAATCAAGCAACAAAATAATAAGACTGACTACCCGACCGTCCTACCCTACAATGGTTAGGACCTACAAGAAACATAAGCAACGCTCAAGCCCAGGTTCTCATCGATTTTAACCATTTAAGGTCTCAAGGTTCACGACTGTTTTGAGGAACATGGAGGTGTCTACATCCCTCCCGACACAAGAAGACCAAGCATAAAAAGGTTTTCAGACCAAGTACACAATATTTAAGAGGAACCACAACACCCTCAATGGGAAGTGCAATCCAGAAACGACTTCGCCAACATCCTGATCAAACGTCAAGTCAATCTAGTAGATAGTCACCGTCTGTTTTAGTCATCTGTCACATGCCCATCATAATATGTATAAAATCAATTTATTAATAAGGTGCAATCTAAGTTTAGCCTTAAAATAAATCATATGCACAATTTAAATTATAGTGTCATCAGAGCGCTGTCTAAGTCAAATTGCCTTACCATATTATTATGTGTTATAAGTGTTCGATTTTAACATCAATAATTTAGAATAATTCTCTTGTTCAAGAATCGAACAAGTCAATATAGTAAGATCTAAATATCTGGAACGCCACCCTGGTAAGAAAAATAAATTAGGAAGATCAATAAACTTCAATTGAAACATAGCCATCAAAATTTAAATTTATAACCCATAGTCAATCTCATATGACAAGGACAATTTTGCAACCTATAAGTCAAATCCTTCATCACTAGGACTATAGTTTTTCCATTATTATGCAATGTAAGTAATCCTACCTATGGTATAATAAATTTATTTCTAGTGCATCAACCAAATATAATCAATTAACTAAGCTTACCAACTATAACTCAAGTTCCTAAAATTCTAATTAACATGAACCAAACTAGAGATTTGCACATATCTCCATAAGTTTAATAAATCCAATAATATAAATAAAAAGGGTTCACTTATTATAATTTATTCTTCTCACTAATTAAATGATAAACTAAAGGATGTAATTAGCCTCCTTGGAAGGTCCTATTATATTTCAATCCATACAAGCTTGTGAAATACTTGTCTTATTGAACATTAGGCTAACATACAAATTCAATCAATGAACTGCTTTCCTTTAAAATTTGAAAACCAACCACAATAAAACACTAAATGATAATTCCTTYTATCCTAGGGAGACTCATAAATTCTCAATAGCAAAAAGGTCAGGTATAACCAGAGAGGTATTTAATTCTACTTAGAGTGAACTTCCCAGCATTTGGGTCATAGGTGGTCCTTTAATTAAGAACTTAATCAGCGTTGTCTCCATAACATATAATAAAATGTATAAAATGAAGACAGTCAAATAAATATGATAAAATATATTCAATGTTGTCTTGTAATTAAGATCATATTCAATGTTATCTATCCCTAGCAGATAATAAAATAAAATAAATCAATCCATAAATTCTCGTTGCGTACCAACAAAACAAATAGTGTTGAATGGGCTGACTAAAATAAGCACACTGTCAGTCGGTGACCACAGTCTCATTCGCCTTTGAATAAAAATGATCAGAAATAAACAGAACACAGAGGAATCACTGGGTTATATAACGACTTCTGAAATAAGGATAAATGTTGTCACTGTTTAATTAAAAGAATGGATAGGCAGTCAATAAATACACAAACGAGTTGCCAGCAACAAATTCCAAAACCATCTTACAAAAATGAAGGTGCCGAAATAAAATTCAGAAACCATCTCACCAAAACGAAGGTGCCAGAATGAATTTTCCAGCACGAAATTTTTGAAACGAATTCTCAGAATTACTCTTGCAAAAATGAAAACGCCAAAATGAATTGCGAGCATGAAATTGCCAGATCAAATTGTCAATAATCTTACAAAAATGGAAATGCCAGAATGCCCATTTTAAATTTATATATTATTAATTCTATTTAATTAACAGCGGTATTATTATCTATCTTTCTATTACAGAACGATTCACCATTACAGTACAAATTCGAAATTTTTATCAAAATGGCATAGGAATTACGTATATATATATATATATATATATATATATATAAATTTTATCTAATTCACAGCAACTTGGGGCAAAAAATGCCAGCAATCCAAAAGGAGATGGGTTCCAGAAATGCTATACCAGACAAAATAGAAACCCTATTTGGGAATCTTGCGTTGCAAACAACGCTAGTAATATGACCTTTGGAAAGCAAAACATTGCTTTGGAATTAATGAAAAGAAATGCCTTTTCACACCAAACAAAGGCCCATTGGCGCGAGGCTGAGGTCAGTAATGTGTATAAAAATGGGTGAGGAATGAACATGGAACTTGGATCTTGAGGTGTTCTGAGCTTTAATAAGCATTTCACTTTTCTTCTGTTTGGTGAAGTGTTTGAAGAAAATATCTGCATGGTGATCAACGAGCTACACCAACGACGAGTTAAACTCGTCACCACTCTTTTACAAGGAGTAAATGAATAGTTTTCAGTTCTAGAGTGTAGATCTGTTTTCGATTCTAGAGTGTAGATCATATAACAAGTACGATTAGGAGTAGATTCTACCATAGTCGTTGAGTGGTATCAGAAGGTACAGTTA
>JASDQU011440980.1:23792-33839 GCA_032191745.1 Picea mariana
AAGTTTTGAAACCCTATCCAGTCCCTCGACCTCTACACAATTTCCCTATCCAGTCCTTGACCTCTACACACAACTTCTTTATATGTAAACAACTCTCAATAGCTAACTCACGAGCTTTGAGAGAATTTGTAATCGAAAATGAAGAGATGGATTTTCTTCTTCTGATATTATTGATTCTGTCCATGGCTACCTCTGTGCCTGCAACAACGTCTATGAAGTACTCAACTTCCAAGCTATATTCCCATACCCACCATCAATATCTGCATTCCTGTACTCATCGTTTATATGACCACATGGCCACTGAATTAACTTCTCCTCAACCTCAGCCTCATTCTCCCTTAGAGGAGGGTAAATTTGTATTATCATTAGTGGATGCCTACGATAAAAGGGACATCAATGCTCTCTTGTCATTCAAAAATTCCATCACACGAGATCCATATGGCCTCCTCTCCAAATGGACCACGGGAAACTCGGAGAACATATGCTCAATATTTAACATCCGATTCTAAAACTCGCACACAAAAAACTATAGTCCGTACTCTTTCCAATGGAAGTCATCCCACTTCATTTGGATTCTTTATGAAGAAGTTATGATTGTTTTACCCAAAACACCTGTTTATTGACTACCTTCAGGACTGGTCACAAACCCTGTCTTCCACAGAGTGTATCCCCATAATTATAGCGAATCAAGAGTTGAAATTTTTACCAGAGGTACCTTGATATGTCTTCTCAATACCATATCGATTTCACCATCTGAATCGTTCTAGAAAAAAACTTATATAAAAAATGGTAAGATGACCTGAAAATAACATACCTTAGAACACATCACCAAAAGACTTCATCCTCCCTTGAAATCTGGCCTTCTTTTACTTATTATTCCCTCTGAAATTCGACTTGTATCAAATGAATGTATAATGATGTTTATTTATACCTTTTATGTCACTTTCTTTTAACATTAGGGCCGACCTGACACTTTCTTATTTTGTAATTCTTTTCTTTAATTATCTTTAGGGCCTACATGTACAATTAACTTTGTCATCTTCAAAAAATCATTTCTCTTCAACCATGAGGATCCATGTGACGTGCCACATACCACTAGAAACAACATGATGTATACTATCCATCCATGGGTGTTGTATCTTCATGTGCATTTTCCTTCATGTCCAAATACCTTCATCAATCATGCAGTCCAAAACCCATGATTAGGGTTGACATCAATAACAACAACCAATATTCCAACAGTGTCTCCCTTCCTATAGACATCAACATAGTTTCTAGAAGGGAAACAATATCTTGACTCTCATTACCTTTACAATGAGGAGTCTCAGACGACACTGAGAGAATCATCATTGTTCTCTGATCTTGTTGACCCCCATAACATTCAACTTCAACAAACTCTCATGTTATGGTGGGTCTTACTATGCAACTATTGCAATTGTTTTCATACCAGACGAAGTCCTCTGAAGTCGTTAGGCCATCAATTCCTATGGGTCATCGACAATTCTTACAGTCATCCTTGGCTCACTTCAGAGTCTGTTCACCATTCATAACTGTCATCTGTCATTATCAACCGCTATCGAGGGCACTGTAGTTATCTACATCAACATACATCTTCAATTACAGTCTCACATTTTGGTATCATGACACGAGCATGGGGCATGCCTGCCTCGTTTGTACACATATTTTATTTTTTCTCCCTAGAGAAAGGTTTGGGTCCCATAGTTTTCCCTCTCCCTTTAACGGATCGCTCTTGCAGTTACTCTCTTCACTCTTCATTACAATGGCACTCTCAACACAAAAAGTAGTGATGTATTTCGGCTATACGTATGCTCCTAACCTCACACATCATGGGGCATATTTTTTCACTAAAAAATCGTTGACAACATCACACACAAATGGTTAAAGAAACACATCAATTCCAACAACAATTAGTCCACCTACAACACTGAAATGAATTCAAGAGTAAAAAACCTATACAATTGGGTCAAAAATTGAAATGCGCAGATTCACCAAAGGAAGTGTGTACACAATGCGTAGTGTGTGCAGGCCAACACAACCCTCAACACACAAAATGCACGATTGTGTATGAGAAAAGATGCGCACTTCTATGAACGACGAATTTATGGACCGTGTTGACCCCTCAACCACTTATGGACCAACCCCAACACTATTTGACACTCTTATCTGAGCGAAATCCAAATGGGAGGTTGGTAAAGGACTAGAGGGTGCTCTAAAAGGCCCCTTGTTCACACTGTGAACCAATTACATTTTTCCATGTATGAATGCTATAAATAAGAGACATGGTTGCACTAAGAAACCAAGATCTTCATAGTATTGTTATGCTGCAAGAATTCTCCCTTGATAATCCTCTTTTCTCTTTGGAACCTTCAAGCACCATTACAATGGGCCATTCCACTCACCTCTTGAGAGAATAGGCATTGTTGTTCTTTGGCATTTTCCATTTCTTCCATTGTATGAAGAGCTCTCCATTAGGGAACTCAAGATCCCTCCCAAGGAGGAAGATGGGACTCATAAGTCCCTATTTTTCTCTACGGTTTTTTTCCTACTAATCTATCAATCCATTGGTAGCATTATGTTGGTCATTATTTGATTTTCATGGTTCTAAGTTTCTCATACTTTCTAACAGTTTTTTCTTAGTAGTTTTAGTTTATTTCTTTGTTTATACATGTGTTTGGCTTGTTTAACCCACTCACAAACTTCTATCTTGTCTAGCAGGCTCATCTAGACATGAAAGTGTTGTTGTTTTGCTCAGCGAAGTGACAAAACCAACACAACAATATCCAACAAAGGAATCCATCTTGGTGGTGGAGGGGACTATGGAAGTTAAAATTCCCCCTAAATTCTCACATCTTTGTGTGCCACTTGATTGTCAATAAAGTAAACACATGTGATAGGATGAAATGGAGGAATTTGGAGGGTTTGAGATGGTGCTCTTTGTGTAAATACGATGAGGAAACAATGACACATATCTCTATTTTATGCACTTTTGTTAAATATATATGGTAGGAATGTTCTAAAAAATTGGGTCAAGATTGCACTTGGTAGGGTCTGACAGTAGAAGAAGCCTGGAGTGACCAGGTCTCCAATTCCTCAAATTGAAGCTTCAAGTCACTTCCGTTGATCCTTAATTTGGGAGCCTGGTTGGTTAGGAGTTCTTCCATCTTCCAGGATAAACCTTCTCTCCCGGATATTATTGTGGCACAGGGACATGTACAATTTAGACCATTCAGGTAGAACAAATGAACTCTTCAAGGTCGTGGGCCTACTTTGATGGGGCCTCACAAAACAATAACCAACAATGTAGAGGGGGCGCAATGCTTCATCTATATGATAGTCATTTATTCAAATTTGAAATGGGACTGGGTGTCAATACAAACAATTATGTTGAAGTAATGTCACTAAAACTATTGTAACTTTTTGCGAGGGAAAAAGGTGTTAAAACCCTTTAGATATTTGGTGATTCAATGATAGGCATAAATTGGACCCATAAATCACATAAATGTCACAACATTAAGTTTCTTTCTTTACTTGATGAAGTTTTCAAAATCTTGGACTTGTTTGATTCCTTCTCATTGTGGCATGTCTACAAGGAGCATAACTTGGAGGTAGATATGCTCTCTAAAGTAGGCGTACAAATGGATTTTGGGAAATGGATGATCACATAAATCAAAGATGGAACTCACTATGAGTTCTACCACAAGCCATTTATTGAACCACAAGGCCCCTTTGACATCTCTTTTTAGCTATCAATATTTGTTCTTGGAGACATTGCATTCCTTTCTGATGTGTTTTCAACAAACTACTTTTGTAGATCTCAACTGTTATAAGATTGCACTATGTCATCTTTATTCTGGACTATCAAATTTTTGTAAAACATTGGAGGATGTTATCTTGACAAAGCTTTTTGTTGATGCTGTTTTTTTGGTTCTCTTCGCATTTCTTTCCTAATGAAATAAAATTTACTCTTTTTTTCGAGGAAAAAATATTTAAATGTATACATTAACCTTATTTTTTTAACTTTATTTTATACTTCGAAATTTTATTTTTTAAATATTTAAATGTATACATTAACCTTATTTTTTTAACTTTATTTTATACTTCGAAATTTTATTTTTTAAATATTTAAATGTATACATTAACTTTATTTTTNAAAATTTACTCTTTTTTTCGAGGAAAAAATATTTAAATGTATACATTAACCTTATTTTTTTAACTTTATTTTATACTTCGAAATTTTATTTTTTAAATATTTAAATGTATACATTAACTTTATTTTTTAACACCGATAAAGACTTCTGAATTTTTCCTTCTCATGGACAACCAATAGATAAAGACTCTTAAATTTTTCCTTCTCGTGGAAGACCACCTCCACCACTCACCGTGGGTGAACTCTGTACTAATGATGGATACCACACTCACACAGGAAGACTACCAGTCACTGTGGGTTAACTTTGAAAAACGTTATTCAACAATTTCCATGTGCGTTCGCTTCATCTATATGGTCCCACTTATTCGTCGACCTCTACACACAACTTCTTTATATATGAACTGCTCTCAACAGCTAACTCACACACAACTTCTTTATATGTGAACAACTCTCAATAGCTAACTCACAGGCTTTGAGAGAATTTGTAATCGAAAAGGAAGAAATGGCTTTTCTTCTTCTGATATTAGTGATTATGTCCATGGCTACCTCTGTGCCTGCAACAACGTCTATGAAGTACTCAACCTCCAAGCTATATTCCCATACCCACCATCAATATCTGCATTCCCATACCCACCAACAATAGATTCAGTGGGAGAATTCCATCTCATCTTGAGAGACTCCAAAAATTTGCAATAAATGGTTCTTCACCATTGGTCAAAAATGTTTATTGTGAAGTGACAATTGACATAAAAGGAATTGAGTATACTGTGGAATATATGCTGTCTACAAACACTATATTTTATTTGTCAAAGAATAATCTTATGGGAGAAATCCCTATAAGCATAGGATGCATGATTGGCTTGCGGTTACTGAATTTATCTGGGAATCAACTAGAAGGGAAAATACCAGCATGTCTTGGTGAAATATCTTCTTTGGAGGAGTTGGACTTGGCCACAAATAAATTGTGGGGAGCAATTCCTCAAGAGCTCTCCAAATTATCAATGTTGGCTTCTTTCAATGTTTCATCTAATAGCCTCTGCGGACCAATCCCCAAAGGGACACAATTTGACACTTTTAATGAAACTTCATTTCAAATGAATAAGTGCTTATGTGGGTTCCCTCTACCACCATGTAATGAAATAGATAAGACAAAGAAAACAAAGGTTAAAGGAAGTGGTAGTAGGAGTAATATTAAAAGAGGATGGTTGTAACGTATAAATGAAAAAGTGTCCTTGATAGCATTGGGGATGGGAATCAGGATTGGATTTGGGGGAGTTGTTGCTATATTCATTGTTTGGGACAAAGAAAGATGTTGGGTATTGGGTTTTCCTCCCTACAAAAACACAAAAAGACCCTTTTATGGTCTTTATCGCTTCCCTACATATCTCTGTGACACTTGTTAATATGCCCCACTACTTTAATGTATGCAAATTCACTTAATGATATAATATTTGAATACCAATTGTCCATATGCTTAGTTATGTTAATTTATGTAATGTTACTTAATCATATATTGTTTGGTTTTATGTGGGTAAATTATTTAAAAAAGAATATGTAAAATAAAATTGATAATGTTTTTCCATTTTTATTAATTATTAATATATAAATATCGACTGAAAAATTAAAATCATTTTAAATTTATATATTATCATTTTTATTAAAAAAATATCATACATTTTGTTTTTTTGAAATTGATAATAAACATATAAAAAAATTAAACTTATTTTCTAATAAAATTATAAAATTAAATTACAATGAAACCTTTAAACATTATGTACTTACTATATTTTTTTAATTGATGGGACTTTATTTTTATCTAATTTTTATTTAATATAATGTGAAAACATCTTTCTCATAATTGGTTGTAGAGCACTTCACTACTTTCCTACAATAATCAATAATTAGTCAATATTTTTAAAAAAAGTTGATTGAATTGCAATGGAATTTTAGAGATGAATTTGAGAGTATAATAAATTTAGATCACTAAATAAGTATTAATTATCTAATAAAATATGGGGCTTTTTAATTATATTTAATTAAAATATAAAAATCATTATTATTAATTAGATGATTAAATACATTTTTTATATAATTTAAAACTTAATGTTAATTTAATATTCTCTTTAAATTAATTTTCAATTATCTATATATATTAGTTTTAGTTTGTTGAGTAATAAGGTAAGTTATATAAGCCAATTAAGATGATATTATAAATAATGGAAAATTTTATGATTTTTATTAGCATTATTATTTCATATATAAAAGATATTTTAGTTGACTTATTGATTTGAGAGTAAAGATTAAGTTTTATTATTTCTACATTTATGGTTTTAAAGTTTAGATAAAAATGCAATTAAAAAAACTTTATTGTGTTTAAAGTAGAGATTTTATTAGCTAAGTGTGTTTCAATCATAGTAAATTATATTGTTTATAAATGATTTAGTTGTATGTATATAATCAAAGTGGTAAAGTATCAAAAGTGTGAATATTGGTTTTCAAAAATGTCAATTTCAATTCTAAAAGTGTAAATATTTATCTTGGACAAAGGGGTAAAGGATAACCACATGCATCTTAGCTATAGAGGTGGAAAACAATGTGGATTTTGGATTTTGAAGTATTGGAATGCTTTAATATAGATTATCTTGTAGTTATCATCCAACAGATGTGGATCCAAAAATCTCTTGAAGTCAAAGAATTCATCAATTGGATATGGGACCAAAAAGTTGTGATCTCACATGTTGTATAAGTGTCCATCATCTCTAATAGTGAAGATATGTTTTTCTACTTTATTTGAGTTGATAACCTCCCATAAGTTCCATGTATATCTTCATGTGTGTGTCTTAGCAAAAYGAAGCCAACTTCAACAATGTTAAACACTCTCCTTGCTCTTAAAAGGGATGAAAATGTAAACAAATAACAATTTCTATTATCACTCACAAAATTATCTATTTGTAACAAAACTATTGGTGGAAATTTTCTATTTGAACTATAACCATTTGTATTATCAACACTTACCTCGAGTTATGCATAACATCTTGCTTGTAGAATAAAAAAATTTCTTAAGATTCAGTTTTGGTTTGATGTTCCCCTGAAAAATACCATATAAATCTACCATTGGACCTTTTATATGCTTGAGGCATTTAACTAATGAATTAATATTGAAGTTTGAACCCGTCTCCAAAACGAAAATTCCAAAGCGGTCGAAGCCTCCAATCTTGTGTCCATGTGTAAGAATACCAATTAAGTAAATTGGGAGATTCATGGCACTACTAATATCCTATTCCTTCTCACTCAAACTTGGTATAGAAGTCTTTTCCTTTTGCATATTGTCATGCACAATGCTCAAGTACGTGTTAGGATGCTTCTTTGAATTCAATTTATAGGCATAGTACACATGTGATAACTTGTAAAATATTTATTATGGCCCATTTGATTTGTCCATAAATACTCTATTTCTTTTGGATCAATGGTGGTGTTATATTGCTTGTTGATGAGACACAATCATTACACCTTGTAAATATTTTTTTCCTTTGTGATTGCGAAATCTATAAATTGATTTCTCGTTATTGCATTGAAATGTGATTGGTACACTGAAGGAAGACCCAACAAAACCATGTTTTTTTAACCTTTTTGAGGAGAAAAGCCCAAACCCATATTTTAAGGAAATAATTTGAGAGGCTTCATTGATCTATTGAGTGTGTTAGATGTGGAGCCTTATCTAAATTCTAGTCCATATTCTTATTAACTCTAGCACTAGTTGCAATAGTATTAGATCTAAATTTTTGTAATCCATTATTACCGTTCACTACCTTCAAGTCGCCATTTATAAACATACCTTTATCATGGTAGAAATGCTTCTATTTGTTCCATAAGCTCGATATATACATTTTGACAGATAATTTTTCCAACTTCATTATAGTTAGATCTCTCTTATTTTTTTCTTCTTATCTAAAAATAACGACATTTGATGCCAAAGAACATAGCACAAATTCTCATCTTGAGTTTCATTCATGAGACAAAACCTATTAATACCTTCAACCATAGAAACTATTACCCCCTCAAACTAGGGGTAACTATGGAGATCATGTCACCATTTCTCGATGAGTGGAACCTTTGAAACCCTAGCAACATTTTTTCTAATCTGATCCTCTTGTAGACAAAATGGTTACATGAGACGAGCCAGAATGAACAGAGACGTCGCAGATGATACTACAAGATGAGCCTGGAAGGGGGGGGGGGGCAACCCCCCTCGTACATGAATGTAGAAGCAAACAATAGAGTTGAACTGCGTGCTAAGAGTCCTTCTTTTAAGCCTTCGTCGAACCTGAGAGAGCAGCTCCTAGCCAAAGAGCAGGGAATTAGAAAAGCAATGGATGTGGAGCCAAGCATGTCTCATCCAAAGGATTATTGAGGATAGGAACCAGGAAAGTGCATTCCCCAATCTAATAAGCCCCTGAGATATCTCATAAGCCCAACTAGGGTGGGGGAACACACTCAGTTCATGCAGGAGCATGCCCTCATAGGCAAGTTCTTGGGTCTATGGCCTTCAGAACGAGATCTCTTGAGGTGGATCAAAGACTGGTGGAACCCCAAGGGATATTATGAAGTTCAACTCAACTCCAAGGGGTTTTTTATGATCATCCTTTACAATATGGAAGACACGGGTAGAATTTTTGACAATAGGCCATACTTTTACAACTCAACGGGGTTATTTCTTCAATTCTGGAAAGACCGCTTCAACCTAGAGAAATAAGACTTTATAATGGCTCTAGTATGGGTTAGGTTATACTCCCTGTCCCAGGAATTTTGGCTGGAGGAAATCCTAATGGGTATAGGAAATACCGTGGGATGATATGTCAAATGCTCGAAATACACAAAGCAAAGGAAATACACCTCCTACACTCAGATCTGTGTCTACATGAACATTTCAAAAGCTTTACCAGAATCAATAACCCTAGAGTATCAAAATGAATACTGGAACCAAGCAATGGACTATGAGCACTTTCCCTTCCATTGTAGGAAGTGTCACGAGCATGGAAACCTCTTTCGATATTTCCCCTTGAATGCTTAGATCCCCAAATTTGGAGAGGGGAAGCAAAAGGATGGCTTCACCATGGTCACAGGCAGGAAACAACACCCGCCCAAGAAGCAAAATCAAGACAACACTCTGAAAATACCTACCAAAAACTCTTATGACATTCTTAATCAACTTCCTAGAGAAGAAGAGGTAGGAGATCTGCACAAAAAAGATAGCCAAGAGAAGGAAAAAGGAAAATCCATGCACCAAACCGAAAAATGCAAATAAGACCACCAAGGGATAAGCTGGATGAAAGTGGGGACACTCTCATGCAGTTGGATGAGTAAGATATGGCGGACATAGATATTGAAAAACTGGAGGAAGCCTTCAACTAAAAGGATATACACACCATTCCAGTGGAATAACTTATAAAGGTTGACAAAGTTTTCATTGATTCCACCGCAGGCTCCACCTCGCAACTAGGGATATCCTTAGACCCAGCTACTGAGCCAAAACGTACCTCCCAGGAAAATAAAAGACGGGAATGAAAATCATCCCAACATCCCATCAAGGAAGTAGGTAACTTTATGCTCAACTCAAGCCAGATCCAAAGGCTCACGGAGGGATACCTCCATCCACCTCCCAAATCATCATGATGAATATCATAACTTTGAATATCAGAGGGCTCAATGGAATATCCAAGAAGAGGACTCTTCGAGATTGTATACGTGTTGAGAATCCAGACATTCTCCTCTTGCATGAGACAAAATGTACTGGTGAAGAAGAAGAGGAAACCTTTAGGCATTGCTGGAGAGGTTGCGACTCCCTTTACACTAATTCCAACGGAGTAGTAGGCGGTATG
>JASDQU011440982.1:7339-23740 GCA_032191745.1 Picea mariana
AGATATGGCCATGCGAGTACAACTTAGATGTGACATACAACTTAGATATGATGTATTGACATCATGCTAGATATGTCATGCTAGTACGAAATAGAGTTGACCATACAACTTAGATGTGATGTAGGGGACTCATGTCATTCTAGATATGATCATGCGAGTACAAATTAGATGTGGCATACAACTTATATATGATGCATTGGCATCATGCTAGATATGTCATGCTAGTACGACTTAGAGATGATCATACAATTTAGAGGTGACACAATGAGACACTGATATACATCATGCGAGTACAACTTAGAGGTGGAATGCAACTTAGTTATGATGTATTGACATCATGCTAGATATGTCATGCTAGTATGACTTAGAGATGATGTAGATGATACTCCAGATCACGTCATTACAACTTAGATATGATGCATTCACATCATGCTAGTACGTCTTAGAGGTGATGCAGCTGATGAAATTTTTGAGCCAGGATGATATTAGATGATATGATTTGATTGTTGTGGAGACTGTATGTCTCTGGACAATAGTTGTATGCTACTGTGATGGATGTGTTCCACTCGTAGTGATTGTGTGTCACTGGTTAGTAGCCGTGTGCTACTAGGAGTGGTTGTGTACCACCAGGAATTAGTTGTGTACTACTATGTATAGACACAATTGTGTTCTATTGGATGGCATTGTAGCATTTGTATGCTACTATATGATTGCCATGGAGACTATCACTAGTGTTGGAGATGATTTCTATCTAGATGGATAGTCAGTGTGATGGTGGATAGACATTCTCTAGGTAGATAATGGTCTAGGCAGAACAAATTGTTGGTGGATAGATATTCTCCCTGTGGAGAATGGTCTAGGTTGATAGATTGCATATGTATCATGGACTGGTATTTTCCTAAGGCACATATTATGGTCCGATTAGGAAAATGGTTCATTACCGATATTCTCCTGAGGCACAATTATTGGCCTGATCAAGTTGAATAGTATGCCCCCTAAGTACATGACGTCCTGATTAGGGTGGTTGATACGAGACCGATATTTTCTAAGGCATATGGGTAGAGATTGATCTCTATGGTACATATGACTCGATCAGAAAATAGTCTGAGACTAAAATTTCTGTAGGAATGGTCTCTAAAGCCCATGGTGTGGCTTTCATCATCTGGGAGGACTGACATTCTTTTATGACGTAGGTCAGGATTAGAAGAATGGTCCTTGTATCCCATTGCGGGGCTTTCAACATCTTTTGGGACAACTATTCTTCTAGGACGTATGTCCGGATTAGAAAAATGGTCCCTATATCACTCTGTTGAGTGGGTGACTCATGCGAGACACTCCACTGAGTGCACTGAGTTCAACACATGACTTATTCAACATCATGCTTGATTACTCAGATGGAGTATGGCCTCAAGAGATGATGCAAACGATGATGTATGTTGATGTTAGGATTCTATGAGACGATATTGATAGTGATGATGATGCTGGTCACTTGATCTATGTGATCATGAGATAACCCGTGTGGCTATGATGATGCTACTGACATAATGGTCTGTGTGTGCTTAAGAACATTACTGTTAATACCTCCCTAGCTAGGAGGGAGTGTTGATGTTACAGTAGCTGCGGGAGGTATTAATATCCACATGTAACCTTTGAATAGAATGAAATATTCTGGAAGCAAGGGGAAACCCTAAACAAATGTGTGAAAAACCTAGAAGACAAGTCGACCTAGCAGAATAAATAATAGTAGAATGTTATCTTCCAGAAAGACAAGTCAACTCCATAGGAAAAACATAAACAAAAAATATAATTACCAAAAAGTTAGGTCGGCCCAGCCAAATAAGTCATAGGACAGATTAATATAAATAGAGGAAATTTTAGCTCATTTGTACACCTAGTCGGAGCGCAAGTCTTGTGGAGAGGTGTAGTTTCAGCTGCAACTGTAGCTCCAAGGAGGAATAAGTGCGTATGATCATCTCTTGGTCTTGGTCTCTCTCTAGCGCTATCAAGTGATATTCTTGGTGATATTCTTGGTGATGTACTAGCTAAGTATGGCCCAAGTTTGAGAGAGTAATGCAGCTGAAAATACTATAGTTGTGTATGGTACTTGTTATATGGAAGACTCTCTCTTGTGCGCTACCCTTGGAGGAATGCTCTACTTGTCTTGAGTTGTTGTTGCAGTTAGCAACTAGGGTTTATCTGTTGGTTCTAGTATGGATTTTCAAAATAATTCTATCGAAGGTTAAAGGTGCTGGGGGGTGGCTATGTGCCTATGGTTGAGTGACAATATTGTGATATTGTTTATGGTAAAATGAACACATCAATTATTTTAACACTTGTGACTTCACATATCCTATTTTTTTATTCTTTATACATGCATTAAGTAGTGCAACCCTTGAAACACTTATCCATTTCTGAATACAGGAACCAACAACCTCGTTGCACAAAAATTCACACAACTTATGATATTGTACTAGTCTAAGATGAGAGGTGATGGATATGAGGAACTGGTCAATTACCTGAGTGTAGACCTTGGCAGAAAGTGGAATCCAAGCGGTCCTGACGGAGTATGTGAGGCAAGTGCAGAAGGCACTAGTGCAAGAGGCTGATGATCCACGCCTCCTTTTTTGTATTATCGATTTATTGGGGCTCATCCTCCTCTCCCATGATCATATCTTCAAGGATTAATATGATACAATTTCTGCACAAACTTCAAGATCTCAAAAGAATTAGGGATATAAGATTAGAATAGACATATTAAATCTCCCATCAAAATTAAAATAACTACAAGGGTCTACTAGCTTGGATCTACGACTGTTGAAAGACGACCCTTGAGGCCATATTGCTCTATTTTATATATTATTTTTAGATTTATTTCTAATAGGATCTTTGAACTGGATTGGCTTCTCCTATTGAAAATAAACCAATGGAGACTGCACTGTATAAAATAGAGCACGCATGACACAACACATGATATAGTTGTGGCCCACCCATTTAGTGATTTTCAGGATATATTACATTATGAATCACGATCAATCCAAACTTGCAATGATGAAAAGAGGGAGTTGATAGGTCTCCTCAGACCCCAAATGATGAACTATGCCCTTTTGTGACTTAAGACCATGGAAATTTCATAACATACTAAGACAACATACGAATACCAAGCAACTTGAGTACTTGAAAATTATCTTTGCAAACACAACAAAGGGAATAAGGAAAAGGATTTCATGCCCCAAACCATAACACATGAACAAAGAGACAGATGAGAATACCGCAGAGAAAACAAAAACATTCCAAGGGATGAAGATGACATACTATCAAAGTAACTCAAAGGACGTTGGTTTCAACAATGGCAGGAAATGCATAAACCCTAGCATATGGGAAGAATTGACGTTTATGCAGAGAGATGTTTCTACACATAGAAATAAAAATGCTCAAGTGAATAAATGAGACATATGCCTTTAGAGAGTCATGGAGTTAAAACAAGACACTATAGACAAATACCATATCTTAAATGAGGCCCTAAGAACTATAGGGCACTGATACCACTTATGGAACACATAAATATAGATAAGTGCAAGTTGCATATTATTCATTAATATGATATAGATATATATACATTGATGTGACCTTTAGAATCAGATTCCGAGAGGTCTCTTGGAATCTCGATGATCGTTACACTTACTTGAATTTTCACATTACTTCAAGTCTGTAGCCCTAACAGATTATGTTTCCAACATTACTTATCTTCATTCTAATTATTCCATTCATTGACTATTTCCATGCATATAACTATGTGCAATATTGCTCAGCTCAAATATTCTCTATCTGCAGGAAACCTTAGCTCCCTCCATTAATTTTTCCTATTTGTCCACAACTATAGGTGTGGTCTCAAGTCAATGTAGCTCATCATCCAACTTCTTTTGAACTAGACTATACTCCTCTGGATCCTATACTAAACAAAATTTTCCCAAGAAGTTCAAAAAAATGTAAGCACCACTTTGGATGATGGCTTGCTTCATCCTTTGTAGCTATCAAATTCTCTAGTATATATCGACACATAAGTCCTTGCTTACCACTTGAATGGCATTTAATAGGACTCAGATTTAAAAAAAAGGGCATAACTGCTAGATATTGAATAAATTCATCAGTAGGATATAACAAAAGTACCATGATGAATGCCTTTGTACTTGGAGATGTAAAAATGCAACTTATTACAACAATGATATCAACAACTCTAAGGCTGCAATATATAGATATTGATCATTGATTCTTGCAAAAGGAAGAAACTTAGACCTGAAGTATACCAAGAAGTTGTTCTCGAACCTACATTTACTGGTGGGATGTTGTAGTGATGTGGTCATGCACAGGTTCAAGGGAAAGAAAGTGATGACCGAAGCCGAATACTATGAATATTTTCAAGTGAAAAAGGTGGAATCAAAATATTAACTAACCCATTTCTATGTAACCGTTGGAGGGAGAGCATGAACGTTAGAAACCCTAAAACTAAGAGAAAGAAGTCCAAGTGCTTTGAAACTTCCTCCGTGGTATCCAAAAGTGTTACCTATGTCTAGATTAGCGAAGTCTCAATCCTAAGAAGATACTACTAGTGTCAGAAATAATTGGCATATCTTTGCATACCACGACAATAATATATACTATTGAGATATGTAATTCATTCATTAGTTCCAGAAAATATTCACTTGATCCATAATCTATACTCTCGCATAATTTGTATAAGGTGTTTAATGTGGATAACTTCTCCTAATGCTCCAGAGAGTCCTTCCTTTCATAAATCATGAAATGAATCGTATTAACTTCCATTTCACTTTCTCGTGCAAGATTTTTGGTTGCTACAATTGCCTCTTCTATTGTTGCAATAAATGAAAAACTTTTACGGAGATAATTTTGTACTGGTTCTTGTAATTCCTTGAGTATTCCATCTATAGTCATAAAAACTCCACATAGGGGAGATAACACGATGATTATTTTGATCAACAAGCCCACCATTAGCTTCCATCGTTGTTTTCTAGTATGGTTGATCCAGATTTATGAGCGGGATGAAATGAATAACAAACTGAATACAATAACACAGAAATATGGAGAACAACAAAAAATATCCAATGAATAATAACTTCTATTGAATAAATAAAATAGGTCGAAACTGTAAAACTGCAGAACTGAAAACAACTTGCTCGAATGGTGGTAGCTATCTCTGAGAAGAGATGTAGCGCATCCGTCTCAGAAGAAAATGATTACAATGAGGCTCGAAAGGACTTTTTAACAATACTCATGAATGCCAAAACCCTAGACATCCAAACACCTAACCCTAGGAGATGAAACACCAAAAGTTGTGTGGGCCCTGATGGGTAGGTTGGTACCTCAACTTCCCGTGGTCGTAACTTTTGTATACAAACTCTGTTTTAGGTGTGTGATAGCCCGTTGGAAAGGTATTTTTGAGAACTACACATTGTGCCATCAAAATCTAACTCTATCTATAGTTTGATTGTGGAAAGCCAAAAAAAAAATATTTAGGGCCCCGAAATGGCCCTCGAAGTACAAAAAGATGTACTGGCATGAAAAAATCCAAAATAAGCTAGTTGGAATAGGTGGGAGGCCACCAATATCCACCCGGAAGCTATGTAGGGCTTCAAACAATCCTGTAAGTGTAGAATCCACAATTACAAAGAATTACAAAAGAACATGTTGAACTAAAAACTGTCAAGAGGATCCATTTGGAACAGGTGGGTGGCCACCAATATCCACCTAGATCAGTCCTCCCCCCTTAGGAAGCAATTGCATCCATTGCGTTGAGTGCCCCCATCAGGTGAGGAAACTTCTACTGAATTTTTTCTTGGATGAGCCACTTTCCTTGGTGTGGGAGCTTCCCTGCCTTGACAACCCAATAAAGTTGGATCATCTACTAACAAGTGCCCTTGACCTGTGTGTCCACTATCGGATTAGTGGATGCATGTTCCATGCAGTTAGGGTTGATATTTGTTGGTTTCATCTATTCTGCAATCTATGAGGTGTCCAATAATGTTGGAAAATATGGTCGAAGGATGTCCACATTGAACACTAGGTGCAAGCCAAGGAAGGGTGGAGTGTTGAGCTCAAAAGCATTGCTACGCACAGCCTTGGTGATAGTGTAAGGCCCATAGAAAAGTGGGAAAATATTTCAATGGGGCCCTACAAGGCGCTCTTTTTGAAAATGTAACCAGACCTTGTCTCCCACCTGAATCTTGTGCGATACCGGTGTTGATCATGGCATTGCTTGTACTTAGCATTGGCTTTCTGCAAAATCTCATGGATCTATTGGTGGATGTGATGAATCCACTCAATGAATCTGGTGTCTTTGTCAGCCTCAGACTGAACATGGAAATAATATGTCTGTTTTATTGCAAGAGGGAGTGCAACATCAATGGGACCCAAGGGTTGGAATCCTAGCTCCACCTGAAAGGGGCTATTTCCGGTGGAGCTATGGAGAGCCTTGTTGTAGCTGTGATGAACATAGGGAATAATCTCATCCCATGTACGTGGATTATTATAGTTATACATGCGCAATATGTGCACAATCATCTGATTGACGACCTTTGTTTTCCTATTGGTTTGAGGGTGGAAGGCAATGGATTTAGTGAGATTGGTATCCAACATTGACCAGAGACTAGACCAAAATGTGTTGAGGAACCCGCTGTCCCAATTGGAGATGATGGTATGTGGTATCCCAAAATGGAACCACACTCATTCAAAGAAAATCTTTACAGTATATGCCGTTGTGATGATCTTCTTGCAGGCTATGAGAATGGCCATCTTCGAAAATCGATCAACTACCACAAATATACAATTATTGCCTTTATTGGTGGACGAAAGGCCATAGATGTAATCCATTGAGATGGATTCCCAAGGTCTCTCAGGAGTAAGAATAAGGGTGTATACACCTTTCTTCTTTATGGATGGCTTGTAAATGGCACATGCAGTGCAAGATCTAATATAATTGTTGATATATTGTTGAATTTTTGGCCAATAAAAATGTTTATGTAGAACAACCACAATTTTATCCACACCAAAATTTCCTACCATCCAACTGTAGTGAGCCTCCCAAATTAGCTTTGCACGCTTGATTGAAGACCTTTGTTTTCCCATTGGTTTGAGGGTGGAAGGCAATGGATTTAGTGAGATTGGTATCCAACATTGACCAGAGACTAGACCAAAATGTGCTGAGGAACCCGCTGTCCTAATTGGAGATGATGGTATGTGGTATCCCAAAATGGAACCACACTCATTCAAAGAAAATATTTGCAGTATCCGCCGCTGTGATGCTCTTCTTGCAGGCTATGAGAATGGCCATCTTCGAAAATTGATCAACTACCACAAATATACAATTATTGCCTTTATTGGTGGATGAAAGGCCATAGATGTAATCCATTGAGATGGATTCCCAAGGTCTCTCAGGAGTAAGAATAAGGGTGTATAAGCCTTTCTTCTTTATGGATGGCTTGTAAATGGCACATGCAGTGCAAGATCTGATATAATTGTTGATATCTTGTTGAATTTTTGGCCAATAAAAATGTTTCTGTAGAACAACCACAGTTTTATCCACACCAAAATTTCCTACCATCCAACTGTAGTGAGCCTCCCAAATTAGCTTTGCACACTTGCTTGCAGGAACACAGAGATGGACCAGATGGCATAAAATTCCATTCTGAATGTGAAAATTGGTGACATTTGTGCCAGTACCCAAGAGATGATACGTGGTGGCAAAGTTTGGATCTTGTCGATAAAGTTAGGGTCACTCAGATGTCTCATTCCCACAGGAATGGAGCATGGTGGTGAGTGCAGCCACGGAAGGTCGACTGAGGCAGTCAACGACACAATTTTTGCTCCCTATCTTATACTTGATGTTGAGATGGAACTGCTGCAGGTAGGTGGACCACTTCTGATGGCGATCGTTCTGCAACTTCCCCTATGTTTGTATGAAATGCAGAGGCTTGTGATCATTGTGGATGATTGTCTCCTATCCCAGAATGTAATGTTTCCATTGACGACATACTTGTACAATGGAATACATTTCCCTGTCATAGGTGGGGTATTTCCAGACAATATATGAGAGTGTCTCACTATGGTATGCTACTGGATGACCATGCTGAGTGAGAAATCTGCCTACAACATAGTCTGATGCATTAGTCTCAATCTCGAATGGTTGTTGGAGATTGAGTAAGGAGATTACTGGAGCTAAGCACAAGCGATGCTTCAGATCATCAAATGCTCATTGTTGTGCCTTCCCCCACGTGAAATTTTCCCTACCATTTCCCTTGGTCACTTGGATGAGGGTCCATGCAATATGGGATAATCCCAACATGAATCATCAATAGAAGTTGGCAAGTCCCAAGAATCTCCAATGCTCGGTTAGTGTGGTTGGGGATGGCCAGTCAAGGATGACTTGGATCTTAGATGGATCCACATGTACCCCATGCTCATCAACAATGTAGCCCAAGTATTGGACCCTATTCATGCCAAAGGAGCATTTTTCCAAGTTGGCATATAGCGTGTGTTGCCACAGAGTGCTCAAAACCTATTGACTATGTTGCATGTGCTCCTCCCAAGTTTTGCTAAATATGAGGATGTCATCCAAGTATACCACCATAAAAGAGTTGGTGAAGGGTATTAATACATCATCCATCAACCTCATGAAAGTGGATGGTGCATTTTTTAAGCCAAATGGCATGACCAACCATTCAAAGAGACCTTATTTAGATTTGAAAGCTATCTTACATACATCAGTTGGCTCGATGGGAACCTGGTGGTAGGTATACTTTAGGTCAATCTTGTTGAAGAAATTACCCCCTTGAGTTGGTAAAGAAGGTCATCAATTCGAGTAATTGGGTACCGTTTCCTGACTGTGATTTTGTTTAATGCTTTGTAATCAATGCAGAGCCACCAGGTCCCATCTTTCTTCTGCACTAGGACAATCGGGCTTCCACAAGGGGAGGAGATGGGTCTGATGTGCCCCTTTTGAAGCAGATCTTAGATATGATGCTTGATTTCATCATTTTCCATCAATGAGCAATGATGGAATTATCCATTAGGCAGAGGTGCACCAGGGGTTAGATCAATTGGATGCTTGACTTGGCAGTGTGTTGGTACCTCAGTGGGGGAGGAGAACATGTCTCTGGACTCGTCCATGATCCTATCCACTTACTTCTGCTGCAAAGAGAGGCTCTGTGTAGAGGCCATGGATGTGGCAACGACCTTATGCTTATTGTGAGCATGGATCACAAAGAAGACAAAATTCTCGGTCTGTGAAAAAACCTTACCACATTTCTTAGAAGAGATTAAAGAAATAACAATAGGTGACACTACCTCTGGTATCCTATACAATTGTCTACCCAAAGTAATAATAACACTGCGGGGTCTAGACTCATACAGAACATGTTGCTTCCACAAATATGACTTTCCTAAAATAACATCACAAAATTAAAGGGGAGCAATATCACAAAATACCTCGTCTTTGAAGGGCTTGATGCCATAGGGCAGACAACACTGTTGGATGACACAAAGATCTCTTCCTTGGCGAAGCCATCCGATGGTGTAGAGTTGCAAGTGTGGTGTCGTCGACAGGTCCAACCGCTTGACGACCTATGCTGATATTAGGTTCTTCTGACTGCCACTATCATCAATGAAATGAAGTGGAACCCCCTTTACCCACATTTGTGAGTGAAAGAAGCGTTCCCCTTCCTCTGGTTCTTCTGGTTTGCTTGGCTGGAATTTGGTGGTAGCAACAGTGGAACTGGGTTTGACATTGATAATTTACTTCCCTCCTTCTAGATTTGATTCAGAGTCAGAATCTGCCTTTGACTTAGAAGCTTTTAGCTCAACCACCAGTGACTGCTTGGAGCGACATTCTTCGATGTTGTGCCAAGGGATTTTATGGTATTCACACCATTTTCCCGTGTCCTTCTTCAACTTCTCATTACCCTTCTTCTGTTGTGGCTTGGACTGGTTGTCCTGAGAGTGGCCATCTTTTCTCTGTCCCTTGTTTTGTGGGTTGGGGCCACCTTTGCCCTGCTTCGACTGTGAGGAGTTTGCAGATCCAAACTCTCACTTCTTCTGCTTTAATTTTTGCTCGATCTTGACAACATATCTATAAGCTATACCTAATGATGTGATGTCTAGAAAATTCATTTATGTTTGAATGTATCTATGCAACTAACCGCTGTATTTGAGCACCAGATGTAATTTAGAGTCTTTGATACCCAATTTGGTGTGCAAGGTATTGAAAGTATTGGTGAAGTCTAGTACTGTCTGGTCCCTTTCTTGACGTAGGGTGGTCCATCTTGTGTATTGGTTCTTGTATCTTCCAACATGTTAGTACTGTTCTTTAATGAAATACCTGAAGGAATACCACGTGGAGGCGACCATAAATATTGTAGATTCCTCTATGGTCCTTTTCTCAGAGTAAGTATCCCACCAGTCCTTAACATGGGTGACGACCTTGAGGAGTGCAAAAGTAATGTTTTCCCTATTGAAAAAATTGTGGACCAAAAGATACCCTTCGAGCAGATTCAACCATTTATCTACAACATCCACATATATCAGTCCTTCAAATAATAGAATATAAAAAATTACTTGTACCTTGACGGAAGTTGCATGGTATCTTGATGAATATGCGTCTCCTGTGGGCAGTCGACAAAGGATGTGTGTAATTTTGTCCATCATTTCGTTCCTTTGTCGTGCAAGGGCTTCCTTGAGCAACATTTTAAAAGGATCTCCTACTCCATCATCTTTCTTTTCATCCCCCCTTGGGTTTTTGTTAGGATCGGTGTGACCGATCTTGTAAAGGCTCGATTGGTTCGAGTCCCAACTTCTTGTACTCAGATCTTGTCAGGGACATGCACAAAGAAATATAAATGAAGAAAAGACCGCTATGATACCACTGATCCAGATTTGTGAGTGGAACTAAATGAATAAAATACTGAATACCTAACACAAAGATATGGAGAACAACAATACATATCCAGTGAACAATAACTTCTATTGAATAAATAAAATAGGCTGAAACTATAAAACTGCAGAACTGAACACGGTTTGCTTGAATGGTGGTAGCTATCTCTGAGAAGAGATGTGGTTGCTACGCGCATCCGTCTGAGTAGAAAATGATTACAATGAGGCTATAAATGCCTTTTTAACATTACTCATGAATTCCAAAAACCTAGACATCCAAAAACCTAACCCTAGGAGTTGAAACGCCAAAAGTTATGTGGGTCTTGATGGGTAAGTTGGTACCTCAACTTCCCGAGGTCGTAACTTTTGCATACGGCCTTCGTTTTAGGCACGTGATAGCCCATTGTAAAGGTAATTTCTAGAACTACACATTATGTCGTCAAACTCTGACTTCGTCTATACTTTGACTGTGGCAAGCCAAAAAAAACACTGTTTACGACCCCAAAATAGCCCTGGAAGTACAAAAAGATGTACTGACATGAAAACATAAAAAATAAGCCAGTTGGATTAGAGGACACTAATATCCACCTGGAAGCTGTGTAGGGATTTGGACAACCCTAGAAGTGTATAACCCACAATTACAAAGAATTACAGAAGAACGCGTTGAACTAAAAAATATCAAGAGGAGCTAGTTGGAACAGGTGGGTGGACACCAATATCCACCTGGATCAATAGTCCCCCTAAACACTAGAGAGAATTTGTGTTGAATTTGAATGAGACCAGTAGAAAATCACCAAAAATGAAGTATGTAAATAACTTGAGACAAGCGATCCCCCACATGGGAAAGGAAAAAATACTTTGATAACAAAGAATATTTGTGGCCATCCAGACCCCACCTTCCTCGTACATAACACATTGATTTATAGGTTGTGTCTTCAGAAGCGTTGCTTGGGCCAACTTGATTCAAAGCAAAGAAATAAATGAGATGAGCTTTGAATATTATGTTTGAGGAATCATGATTCCGACCTAGAGAGAAAGGCCATGATGTTTTAATACCGCTAAGTGATTAAATGAGTGAACTTTTGCTTCCATTAAGTGATGATGAGGATGATACCCAACATGATAACTCCTCAACATTATCTATAACTTCTCTTGTTATTGCATTTAGAAGATATTTGCAAGCTCCTTTCATTGGTTTTGAGAATTTCAATGAACTGATTGAAGATATTGATAACCATCACTCTCAGATTATAGAGCAATTGTGATTTCAAAGACACATAATTTCTAAGCTTCCATATGTGCATGCGTAACCTTGCATTCATGACATGTGTATGCTAATTTCTAGGACACACAAACATAGTTGTTTTACTTCATACTATTGTTATTCTGGAGATTTTCTCTTAGCTCTTGAAGTCCTTTTACTATTATTTTATGTTTCTAATGATACACTCTTCATTCTATACCTCACTTGAATTGAATAAGGAGGTATAAGGATATTGGTGTTGATGTATTTTGATTGTTAAAGGGTGGAGTTGCAAGAAAACCTATGAAGTCTGAGCTATGACACATACTAATGAACTATTAGAGTTACTGAACACTCTAATACTATCTTATGTGGACAATATAGTCACAAATGACACAACAACTCTCATCGATGTTATAACCTGTTTACAACATTCACAAGACAAAATCGAATTTCTCCAGCTTGAATCACAACTCCAACAAATAAGAAATATAAAGGGATCATCATTCTGAACTAGTCCTTATTTAGAACAATTCTCTTTTTGAATTTGAGAATGATTACTATTAGTGGCCAACACATGAGAAAATCAGTGAGCTAGCTTCATATATGAATGCAAATGAAGATCAACTTCCTCTTTCCAAGCCAATCATCAGACCTTGGGAAGAAATCAAGAACAGTAAACATAGAACATGTATCGAATATTAAAAAGAGCTCACCTTTCATATGTCGGATTATACCAAATTGATTTAGTTCCAAAGTGTTGGGTTGCTTCAAGAAAGTTCAAAATCACCTGCACTAGTTCAAGAGTAGATTCTGAAATGGCAACAATGCCAGGGAGTTAGACACATGGAGGATCAATGTTTTGATATTCATCATTGTGAGCATTGTGGAAATCATAGTCATCCTTTAAACATATGTTCCAAACATAAGAAATCTACAAGAGTAAAGAACCACTATGGGTATATCACCTCTTGGCAATGGTCATCAACAATCAAGAAGATATATTAGTCATACCGAAGAATTCATTCTAAAGTATTGACACATATTGCAGTGGAAGGATTTGCATCCTCACCTTGTACCTGACAGGGGGGAACAATATCAGTGATTGACAGTCATAATTCAAGTTTGAGAGTCCTATCAATCAAGTAGTAACAAGAGAGCTTGACAAGCAAGCGTGATTTGGTCTGTGGTCATCCCAAAACCACTAGATTGGTTTGTGGTTTTCCTTAAACCACCACTTATTAGAAGACTGAAAACTTTTGCTAGATAACGGTTTGTGGTTTTCCTTAAACCTCCACTTAGTAGAAGACTTAAAGATTCTTCTAGAGAACAAGGTATGATTATCTTTAAACCAACATTTGAGAGCTCTTACAATTAGCATAAGACATTAGCTTTCAACTTCTAGATAACTTAAGAAATGTTCCATGAACCATTGATCCCTAGAGCCAATTTCTAGAGTTTGTGGTCATTTGTAAACCACCAGATTGGTTTGTGGTCTTCCTTAAACCACCATCACCATTTAGTAGAATACATCAACTTTTGCTAGCTATTTGGTTTGTGGTCACCCCAAAACCACTAAATCCAGAGAGCATATTCTACATCAACAACTGCACACTTCCAGATTTAGCTCTCTTCTTGGGCTCACATACAACCCTTTAGATTAAGGGGGGGAATGTTGAAAACATAATTCATTAGGGTTACTAAAGTGAAAGAATATGAAACGTCACAAGATGTGAATCGTCATCAGGAATTCAAGAGACCTCTTGAAAAATGAATTCAAAGATCATAATGATGTATTTATATCTGTATCATATTAATGAATTTACATTCCACGTTTATCCTAATTCATGTGCATCTAACATGATCTACCCAATTTTGTATTATTAATATAATATCACTTCATTATTAACAAAGAAAACATTTAAAGTAAATCATTATTAGTAGTCAGATGATGAATGAGTGTTTTATAGTTCTTAAAAAGTTTTGGGTAAAGCATGACATTCTAAGTCACTTGGAACAATTATCTAGATTCAATATTTATATAGACCAAAGAAAATTAAAGTTCTTAGTGATAAATCCACCCATTTTTGTATACTAATTAAAAACTACCACCCATTTTTCTAGATTAAGTAAAGATTTCATTTGATTAAGTAAAGATTGCATTGTAAATTAGATAGGTATCAAATGTATGATCCTATGATGGCCTCGCCAAATTGAAAGCTCTCAAAACTTGTAATAATATATGTATTGTAACTTGTAATTAAAGGTTACTACATGATTGAATTCAATCATTTCTCATTATAGACATCAATGGGAAAGAAGTATTTATATCTTTAATAAAAAATAATAAACCATTCTAATTATTATCTTGATTAATGTTATTAGAATTGGAACAATTTAAGAGTTAGAACGAGATCAAATTAGAAAATTGGGTTGAAGAATTGATAAATAAAAAACATAAAATATGTAATTAATAAAAAAAAGGTAATTTGTGTATATCACTGTAAATCTAAACCCTTAGACACCAAATATGCAATTTTTTTTCATGGTTATAGAATGAAAGGCTTGTTTTTTCTTGATTTATTTTTGTTGTTATGTTTTTGGGCATGATGGGACCAAGGATGGGACAATAGTTTTTTGAGAGTTGTTTCATATTAGAATTGGACAAACCAACTAAACTGAAAGGTTAGTAGGTTGGTTTTGGTTTAACATCCAATTTTCACATCTTTCTTGTGAACCACATTGAGATAACCAATTAAGTATGGTTTGTCTCTTTCGATAACCACCTTTATAGGGAATCCAAAAGAGCACAAAATCACTTTTAGAAATATTGATAGAAAATGTGGTATAGAAAAGTCATTTTTAACCATAGGCAATTGATGTATGATACTAGAAAGCTGAGAATATTAAAGCATGCAAGTGAATTCTTATTTCATCTTTGGACACTACAAAACTATGCATGAACATTGATTCTTCAAATCCCATGTTGAAAAGTTGCAATGTTTAAAATTTCCAATAGTATATAAATTTTATATGCATTTGCTAGCTAGTTAAGAGTTGGGTAGTTGTTTATTAGTGTTATAACACTCACAAATCTAGCAAATTTAATATCATTGTGAGTGTAACATCTCTCAGCTTAACCAAGGAACATTATTGCATATAATATAGACAAAATCATATTTTTTTGCTAACTCATTTTTTGTAGCTTACTAGCTACGATTTATACGCTTTTTTACCAGATTATGATACCCATAACAAAATGAATCTATATAATTCTAAATGAACATGAATGCATGTAATAAACTCATTCATATTAGCAAACAAACCATTTACATACACATAAATAAACACAACAATTAACTCATGAAGTAACTCATAAAATATATAAACACTTATCTTTTAAAACACTTGTGCAACCAACTGTTTGGGAAGGATGTTCCACCCTACCATAGACTTGTTGTTCCAGATCTCAACAACAAATCACCCCCAAGATGGGGCTAAGAATCCACAAAATAAGGGCGTATATCACAATCCAATCAAAACTCACTATCACACAACCCACTGATATTATCCTACAACTATCTCAAATTTCCTCTAGCTCTCTTCCCCTTGACCTTCCCAACCCAAGGAATGTATCCCTTCACTACTTTCATTCCATCAGGTGTCCCATTCGTTTGTTAGGGTCTCTCTGACACAAGTAACCATGAATCTCTCTCTTGGGAACTCAAGGGAACCCACTGCTAGGAAAAACTATCAACAAAAATAGAAGTAATCACTTGTTGTTACAGAGAAACTCTATGAGGAGACTCCTCTATCCCGACAACCTAATTTTTCAATTTTTAGCTCCAAAACACTTAAAAAATGCTCCATCATGCTCCATAATTCACCACCCTCCTTGTTCTAGCTTTCATGCTCTTTTTTTTTCTCTTCCCTTGCTGTTCACACAAAAAACTAAATGTGAAAATATGCCTAATTCCCCCATACAAATTTCCTCTATTTTCCCAAGATAGTTGACTGCTCACTTTTCCCAACGTTGATTATGATTCAACCCCATGCTTCCAATAACTATGGGATGCGACTTTCACACTCACCCTCTTACACGAGTTTAATTATTGGGCTTTCATACATTCAAACAAAAATAGAAGATTTTCCAAATGATACTAAAATTTAGAAGTGCAAGTTGAATCAATACCCATAATTAATCCCCCCTCTTGGACCCC
>JASDQU011440984.1:5421-21792 GCA_032191745.1 Picea mariana
GTTGGGTGGAGGCTACCAAAAGAGCTAAAGAAGCACATCGGGTTTTATCTTCTCAAAACTGCAAACCCTCCTTTATCCCTCGCCCTAAACTAGTAAATCCCACTACTCCCTCTGCTCCACTAAAGATCCAAAAATTAACCAGTGTTGAAATGGTTGAATGAAAACTCAAAGGCCTTTGTTATAATTGTGATGAAAAATATCTCCCAGGCCACAAGTGTAAAGAACAAAAGATTTTTATGGCCATCTCTGAGGAGATTTCAGAAGAAGATGAAGAAACTCCCTCTGTGTCCGAGTCACTTGCATCCACTGACATAACCCCTCCCTCAGACCCTCCCAAAGTAGAACCGGTCATTTCCCTCAATGCTCTAACTGGCTTCTCCACTCCCAAAACCCTCAAGCTAATCAGTTACATCAAGCATCGGAAGGTCATCATTCTGGTTGATAGTGGCAGCACCCATAATTTTATTCATTGCCTTATTGCCCAAGAAACTCATTGCTACATCCATGCTATCAATAATTTCCAAATCATGATTGCCAATGGTGGTTCCATGAAATTTGGAGGGCATTGTGAAAATGTGCGTCTCCAAATTGGTGACTACCAACTGAAATCCCATATGTTTGCTATTGACATGGGAGGTTGTGACATTGTGTTGGGTGTAAAATGGCTAAGGACTTTGGGTCCCATTCTCATGGATTTTAAATACTTAACCATGTAATTCGACTATGAGGGCCACCAATATAAGTTCCAAGGCATCACCTCCGGTTCACCTGAGATCATTAGTTCCCATCGCATGGAAAAGATGCCCAAAAAGGGTCATTCTTGTGTTATCACCCATCTCCATGACATACAAGCAACATAGAGACCCTCGGTACCGAAAGACCTCCAAGCCATCCTTTCTAAACATCAATCAGTCTTTTCCACTCCCCAAGGTCTCCCTCATTCCCATGCTGTTCATGATCATTCTATTCCCCTTGTACCCGAAATCCTTCCTCCCAATATCCATCTGTATAATCACCCCTTTTCCCAAAAAAAAAAAATTGAGAAAATGGTTTAGGAACTCCTTAATGTAGGTGTTATCTGCCCTAATATGAGTCCCTACTCGTCTCCTGTGGTCATGGTCCTGAAGAAAGAAGGTTCTTGGTGAATGTGTCCTGACTTTTGTGCCCTCAACAAACTTACCATCAAAGACAAATTCCCCATTCCTGTCATTGATGACCTCCTAGATGAATTGAGTGGCTCCCAATTCTTCACTAAACTGGATCTTCATTCAGGCTACCACCAGATACGTATGAAAGAGGCAGACATTCCCAAGACTTCCTTTAGAACTCATGAGGGCCACTATGATTTTTTGGTCATGCCCTTTGATTGTGTAATTCCCCCTCCACCTTCCAAAGCCTCATGAATCATGTCTTCCATCCTTTTCTCTGCCATTTTTTCTTAGTTTTCTTTGATGATATCCTCATCTATAGAAAAACTTGGACAGAATATCTTGCTCATGTGGATCGAGTTCTCTATCTACTCTCTCAACACCAACTTTTCCTCAAATAGTCTAAATGTGCTTTTGGCACCTCATAAGTAGAATACTTGGGTCATCTGTTTGGCAAAGATGGCATCAGGGTGGATCCTCAAAAGATTGAAGCTATGCAATATTGGCCTCACCCAAAGACTCTTAAGATCTTGCGTAGATTTCTTGGCTTAATAGGGTATTATTGCAAGTTTGTTAAGAATTATGGGAAGATTGCAACACCTCTCACTGCTCTCCTCAAAAAGTACTCTTTCACTTGGACTCCATCCATTGCTCAAGATTTTCAGACCTTGAAGATGGCCATGTGCACCACTCCAATCCTCACCGTTCCCGATTTCACAAATACCTTTGTGTTGGAATGTGATGCCTCAAGGAAAGGAATTGGTGTTGTCCTTATGAAAGAGGGTTGACCTTTGGCCTATACCAGCAAGCAACTATTTGAAAGAAATCTGTGAAAATACATCTATGAAAAGGAAATGTTGGCTATGCTACATGTTATGGATCTGTGGCATCCTTATCTATTGGGGAAACGTTTCCAAATTAAGACAGACCATCAAATCCTCAAGTATTTTTTGGAACAACGTATTTCCTCCCTAGAACAACAAAAATGAGTGACTAAACTCTTTGGATATGATTATGAGATAATTTATAAGAAAGGAAAAGACAATGTGGTTGAGGATGCACTTTCTTGAAAATATGAAGACGAAGGATCCCTTTTTTCTCTTTCATTATTTGTACCAGATTAACTCCAATCCATTCACCAGGAATGGCTACAAGATCCCAAAAGTTCGCAGTTGATTCACCAATTGTATTCCAAGGATATAGCTTCCCTAGGGTACTCTTGGCTCTATGAGGAACTTTGATACAAAGGCCATTTTTATTTAAGTAAACAATCAAAGCTTAAATCCACAGTACTTTCTGAGCTTCATGCTACACCCACAACAGGGCACTTCGGGTTCACCAAAACCTATTACAGGGTCAAACGTTCCTTTTTCTAGGATGGTATGAAATAGGACATTCGTAATTTTGTAGCTGAATGTGATGTGTGTCAATGCAACAAGGGAGAAATAGTCAAATCGTCGGGCACACTACAACTGCTCTCTATTCCACCTACTATTTCGAAGGATATCTCTATGGATTTTATTATCGTCTTACCCAAATCGAGAAATAAATCCGTCATCATGGTGGTTGTTGATCGCCTTTCCAAGTATGCTCATTTCTGCACCCTTCAACACCCGTTTATAGCATCCATGGTGGCTCAAATATTCATGGATTAGGTCTTCAAGCTTCATGGCATGTTGCACTCTATTATGTCTGATCGTGACCCAACTTTCATAAGCAATTTTTGGCAAGAACTGTTCAATATACAAGGCACCAAATTGCATCTCAGCACATCTTATCATCCTCGGACTTATGGCCAAACAAAAGTTGTCAAAAAGTGTTTGGAAACATATTTTAGGTGTTTTTCCTCGGAAAAGCAAAATCAGTGGGCTCAATGGTTACCCCTAGATAAATGGTGGTACAACACTTCATACCATACAGCTACACGTATGACTTCTTTTGAAGCAGTATATGGATAGAAGCCACCTTCAGTTCTCTCATACTTATCGGGTGCCTCGAAGGTCCAAGAGGTTGACCTACCACTTATAGCTCGAGAGACTATTTTTTGTACCCTCAAAGAGAATTTGTTCATGGCACAGACTCACATGAAGCAACAAGCAGATCAAGATCACTCTGGACACCAATTTGTAGAAGGGGATTAGATGTTTCTTCGACTATAACCTTACAAGCCAACTTCCCTCAAGGACGAGCATTGTCAGAAGCTAGTGCCCAAATTTTATGGTCATTATATTGTACTCAAATATGTGGCACAAGTCGCCTATCAGTTAGATTTTCCCAGCCATTCAAAGCTACATCCTATTTTTCATGTTTCATGCTTAAAGAAGGTGATTGGAGCTAAGTGCCAAATTCAAACCAAACTTCTAGAGTTAGCCGAAGAAGGGCCCATTTGGCTTCAGCCAGAAGCATTTTTGGACCAGCATGAGCGTCACCTACATTAGAGAACCATCAAGGATGTGCTAGTCCAGTGGAAAGATACAACTCCAGCAGACGCCACTTGGGAACCAACTACCATTCTGCAACAATTTCCTCATCTCAAGCCTTGAGGACAAGGTTGTTTTTAAGGGGGTGGACATGTTAGGGTCCTAACCCGCACATAGGTAGAACAATATATTCATATGTAATAAAGGTCAATATTAATAAGGCCTTTCAATAAAATGGAAAAAGGCAGATGTAAGAAGACCTAATAGAAGCTTCCACTTCTAGAAGGATCTTCCTCTAGATGCTTCTTTTTAGTATAAATAGGAGTCGAGGGTATGAGAACCCTATCTTGGATATTATTGTAATAGAGCTCTGCTCAATTGGAGGTTTCCCCCTCGAAGAGGCCCGTGAATATTGCTTTCAGATTCAAAGTGCTATTTATGTTGTTATTCTTATATCATTTCAATGTTAATGTGGTGAATGTTCTGGTTATATTGTTATTATTCTGCCATTACTAACATTTTATTTCAGTTATGCATACATTTTATATCGGGTATATTACATTTGTAGATCGTGAAAGTCTGAGTGTTGTTTGCAAATGGCGCAACAATGGAAACACAATGTTGAATTCGCCTATCTGCGAACCCTCGATCCAAAAAGTTTGTTCAATATGAAGCTGGGAAGTAGTCAGTTGGGCTAGTGATGTAAAAGTAAGTGGAAATCTGAAGATGTGAATCCGCCAATTTCCGCACCTAGACATTTTCTGAAAAACAAGTAAGTAACCAAAAACGAAAAGTAGAGGGAAAAAAGAAAGGGGATGGCAATTTTTAGAAGTGGGAATTGGTTTAAGAAATCCCCATTAATGGTTTTAACATCAACTATGAAGTGCATTAAACATGTGAACATGTTCTTCAATCAAGGAATACATACAATGAGCCATGCTTATAGTTTCCGGGATCTTCTTGTATAAGATAAGCCTCGAAAAGTTACAATAAAATTTACAGTAGTCCATGGTTTTAATAAATAATTATACATACTAAATATGTACTTTTATAAATTATGGACATGATATTTTATAAAGAATGTACAAATTCTTCATTCCATACTTAGCCACTTTTTGGATCGCAGGTTCTCGGGCTGGCAAGCTCAAAATTGGGCTTCTATTGTTCTGTGTCCTACAAATAGCACCCAAAGTTCCATGATATACACATTGACAGGTAGACTTGTGGGATGGCTGGCTCAATATTGCACTTCTATTGCTCTATGTCCTCCAAGCAACACTCAAAGTTCTGCGATATGGAAATTGACAGACGAACTCCAAGGATGGCAAGCTCAAGATTGTGATTGTTTACAAATGGTGATCCCTATCAAATATCTAACATTATATAAAAACATTGTTTCTAAATATTAAATTATTAATATTAAATATTGATATTGTACAATTTAATTACATAAAATTATCAAAGGATGTTAAATCTCTTATTTAAAAAAAATTGAAGTAAACAAAACAAAGATTTTTTAAATTATATCATCGAAAGTATAACAATGATGAATTTAAATTTTAAGGGCCTCTTGTTAATATAATATCTCCATTGGACTTTGCACAATATATATTTGTTTATTTCAAATTATTCCAGGAGATTAATTTTACCAAGTTCATCGATCAAGGAAAAGTGCTAAAACGAGCTACATACTACATTTGCATCATGGAGCTGATATTAAAGGGAAAAGTATGTACTCTATAGTTTTGTGTTCTATAAACAACACCCAGAGTTCCACGATATACAAATTGATAGGCAGACTTATAGGCTGGCTGGCTCAAAATTGCACTTCTATTTTTCCATGTCCTCCAAACAACATTTGGAGTTTAGCAATATACAAATTGACAGACGGACTCCAAGGCTGGTGGGCTCAAGATTGCGATTTTTTACAGATGGCGATCCCTATCAACTATCTAACATTATTTAAAAGAGATGTTTCCAAATATTAAATTATTAATATTAAATATTTATATTGTACAATTTAATTACATAAAATTATTAAAGGATGTTAAATCTCTTATTTTAAAAAAATTGAAGTAAAAAAAAAAAAATTCAAAAAATTCTATCACCTCAAGTATAACAACGAAGAATTTCATATTTAATGGCCTATTGTTGATATGATAGCTCCATTGGACTTCACATAGTATATATTATTTTATTTCAAATTATTCCAAGAGATTAATTTTACCAAGTTCATCGATCAAGGAAAAGTGTTAAAACAAGCAACATACTATATTTGCATCACAGAGCTTATATTAAAGGTAAAATCATGTCCTCTATAGTCTTTAAGATCATAGAAAAATTGTTAAGATCGTGACTGTATTATTAATTTTCTAGAACGAAGCATACAACCAAGAACCAAGTAAACACCAAAGAGGCCACAAGCAAGATCCCACAAGGTTCCATAGAGCAGCATGCATCAACCTTTGCATCAAACAATTTGATATATAAAGAAAACACGTCATGGAATTGGTTTTTTCTTATATCTGGTATATGTTCACACTAGAAAATAACCGGGGACATGAGATATGAAAAAAAGTATGAGAAACAGAAGACAACACAAAACCAGTGGAGCTTCGCCACTACACGCTAGCTATAACTAGATCTCAAAATGGGGAACAAGAAAGTTGTCGATTAATATTTTACCATTAATCAAGACCACTATGGACATTTTCTTATGATAGCACCATGGTCTATCACTACCAGTTTTAACAATGCCAAACTTTCAATATTATTGGAATTTTCTGATGATTCTGCCTAGATGAGAAAGCTATTTCGATGCTTCAAAGCACAGGCCCGAGTTATTTACAGTTGCATAAATTTTATAGGGTTTGTTTTAATGCTTCCCATTTATGGACCAAACAATATTATGTGCATGCAATCTCTTTAGTGAGAACTAAAAATCTCAAGCTAATGTTTCAATCCATGCTGAGTCCTTTTTTTTTTCAATTAGGGCATCGAGCAAATATAGATACCATACCATAAATGTATATTTGGAGACAAATTTTTATTTTATTTGGGCACCCAGAAGAAAATTGCATAAATCATGTCATGGCTAAATAGTTGAAAAACAATTGTTCAACTTGGGCACCCAAAAAACGTGCAGGCTCCTCCATCAAAGCCACAACCAGCTACAATGTTTTTTTTTTTAATTGCACACCGAAACAAAAATGAAAAATCCTCACTGGGAGACATAAGAAAACATCAAAATAACAACATCGATTGCATTTGTAATTAGATTCTCAAGTACTCGAGTCCGTCAAACATTCATCTAGGTGTTGAAGAAATATTGCAGAGACACATTACAAAATTCTTACTGGGAGATGTAGTGTCCCCGAGGCCGAGCCCCGTTGCAAGTCATGATATATGAAATGAATTGTAAACATGTCTATAGGCTAGTGAGCCATGTTTTGTATAAGCTGGTAGGCTTATGTGTTTGTTAGGCCATGGAGCCTAATTGTTGAAGGCCAAGAGCCTATTGATGTACATGTATGTATGTAGAATGATTAATAAAAATATAAACACCTCCAGGTGCAGAACGACCACGATGAATGAGTGAAGGGGGACTGAGCGTCCACAGAGTGGGCAAGGGATTAGGTGCTGAAAGGTTGGGAAAAAAGGGGCTAAGTGTTGAGCCTAGGGGGCTTAAGCCTGGGTATAATATTTTGATATTATTTCCTAAAAGACATGTGTATTTTATTTTATTTTTATCCTATGTTCCTGGCAAGGGGAAAAATGTGCAAAAAGGATGCATGTTGTGGGAACGCATGCAATTTCCAGGGTGACAAGTGTCAACCTTGGTGCATGAAAATATAATAACTGAGATGAATTGTGGGGGGGATCTTCTCCATTCTACCCGATCGTCTAAGCGTGAACCAGTCGGACCCTGAAAAGATTACCCTCATACCATTCCAAAACCAAAACTGTGATACGATCCCGTGATTGGGGAACCCGTTGGGGGAGTGCATGTTCGTTTTTCCCAATTGGTTGTCGCGGCCACGCAGTGCTGGACTGCGCGTAGCATACTGACTAGAGTAAGATTGTGTGGAGCTTGTTTATGACCTCTCTTCTGGTGAGGGAGGTGACTGTGGTTGGGAAGAAGTAGGTTGTCAGGCCTGTGAGCAACGNGTGAGCCATGTTTTGTATAAGCCGGTAGGCTTATGTGTTTGTTAGGCCATGGAGCCTAATTGTTGAAGGCCAGGAGCCTGTTGTTGTATGTATGTAGAATGATTAATAAAAATATAAACACCGCCAGGTGCAGGCCGACCACGATGAATGAGTGAAGGGGGACTGAGCGTCCACAGAGTGGGCAACGGATTAGGGGCTGGAAGGTTGGGAAAAAAGGGGATAAGTGTTGAGCCTAGGGGGCTTAAGCCTGGGTATAATATTTTGATATTATTTCCTAAAAGACATGTGTATTTTATTTTATTTTGATCCTAAGTTCCTGGCAAGGGGAAAAATGTGCAAAAAGGATGCATGCTGTGGGAACGCATGCAATTTCTAGGGTGACAACTGTCAACCCTGGTGCATGAAAATATAATAGCCGAGATGAATTGTGGGGGGGATCTTCTCCATTCTACCCGACCGTCTAAGCGTGAACTAGTCGGACCCTGGAAATATTACCCTCGTACCATTCCGAAACCAAAACTGTGATACGATCCCGTGATTGGGGAACCCGTTGGGGGAGTGCGTGTTCGTTTTTCCCAATTGGTTGTTGCGGCCACGTAGTGCTGGACTGCGCGTAGCATACTGACCAGAGTAAGCTTGTGTGGAGCTTGTGTATGACCTCTCTTCTGGTGAGGGAGGTGACTGTGGTTGGGAAGAAGTAGGTTGTCAGGCCTGTGAGCAACGCTTTCTAGGTGAAAGAGTTTGCTGGGAAGTGGGTTCTCCCAGAGAGTGCCCAACACCAGCTATGGGCTCAGAGACTTCCTGATCCGGCCTATTGCCAAGACCCAGAGAGGGAGGTTAGCACTGATGGACTGTGCATCTGAAGGTGTATACTCTCGGGTGGAAGAGGCATGTGGGGAATGAGAGTCTGGTAGTAGTGGGCGTAAGATGGCATCTTTGGGAAGAATCCTTCCAGATATTTCTGTGTTGTTTTCCCTATAACCTCACCCTAGCCTGGGATTCCTTGCCTTGGGGTGGAGCTCAGTCCCAACTGGGGGGTGACCCACTGTTGAGATGATGAGCAGTGCGGTCTAAGGCTGGGAGGTTCATGGAAGGCCTGCACTTGGTTGGTGGATTTCACCACTGTTACAAGATAAGTATCTAACTATGTTCTTATCACATTTTGCATGACTGTGATACATAAATTATCATGTTTTCCACTGTGTAAATGAAATATTGTTGAAAGATATGGATTGTCTAATTATAACAGTAACTATATGTTTATTCTGAGAATTAAAATGTATCTCTTTGCTGTTACGCATGTGATTATACAATTCTGTATGTTTTATGTAAAATTCCATGTATAGATTGTTACATAGTGCGTTATAATCTCTGGGTAAGCAAAAAGGTACACTACAAATTGGTATCAGAGCAAAGGTTTCGACACTGAGCCTAGATGGGCCAGTGGAGCAGTCTTTGGACTGAGAATGCGAGGGGAAATTGAGTCGGGAGGACCAATTTCGGACCCTGGTTTGCTCCGAAGCATCAAGGAGACACTTGACGAGTTTTTATTAAGAACTCAGGAAGTATAGCGGTGCTATGAAACCACAGGCCGGTGTGGTCTATGGCCACAGGGAGACAAGTCTCTACACCAATGGTGTTAGAACCTTAGGATCTGTTCAGGAGGGAAGGCTCGCTCTCACGATCGTCAGATCTCAAAAAATGTACGTAGGAATTAAAATTCCTTTTGAAATACACAAGAATGTGGAAATCACGATATGTGAAATTCCGAATTGGTTAGGAAACGTCTGAGCCATCAGATCTTGGTCGAAAAACTCGTCAGCCATAGGATCTATCGAGAGATGTCCGAAGGTTAAACCTCAGAGACTAGGGGCGAATGCTCTGAAATAGATCTAGACCGTCCGAAAGACGGAGTACATGTGTCGTGAGATTTCCCATTTCGGGAAATCGAGAATCATGATATCGGGAGTCCTAGAACAAGGGATCGGTACTTTCCATGGTGGAAACCTCGAAACGTCGAAAGGATCTACGCCATTGATTCGAGGAGGGGATCTGACTGTTGGATTCCATGCTTGGATTGGACGTGGAAGCATGAATGCGTACCACGTGCCAGTGAATCAAGGAGACAGGCGAGAGTGGTGGGACCCGATGACATCATTAAAAGTGACGTGGACCCTCCTGAACATACCACATGCCACGATGGTGAAGGACGACAGTTGTGTTGTGGGCCCAGAGAATAAAGTAACTCGCAATTTTGGGAAATTGCGAGATAAGGGCATGGGAGCTCAACATTGAGACTCGTGAAGTTGCGAAGTAGCGAGAACGAGAGGAGAAAAGTCAACATCGCTCCTCGAGGTTTCGTGAAAAGGGCGTACCAGGGTTGGATGCCACAAATCACGAAGGTGCGAATAGCAAAGGGTGCTAGCACTCAGCCCTAGGCTACAGTCATGCATAGCAGACACTAGCGAGGAGGGAGCCATACCCATGTCGCATCTTGGGTATCGACAGTTAGAGAAAATGAGTCGAAGGTCTTCGACTCACGAACTCACGAGATTGAGAGTTGCGAAAGGGTGACTCTGGTTATGGATATCTAACTGTGGGATCTTTGTGGACCGAAACCCGAAGTCCTGAAATCCTGAAGTGCCGAAAATGAAGGTTTCAAAAACACAAAAATTGTAGAACCAAACGAGAGCTCAGAGAACTTAATTGAATCAAAATGTCTTTCGTTCTTGTTCATATTGGCTTATAAATGTTACAGATTGTTCCGAAGGAGTAATGGCCTGACAAAATTTGAATTTAATTGCAGAGTGCGTGTGCAGAGTTCAACGGAGCTTAGGATTCCAACTAACCAACATCGAGTATGGAATGGGAAAAGGTGATGATTGCCTCTGAAACATGAGATGAATGGGAAGGAAAGGATGTCAATATGGGAGTGGAAGGATCGAACTCCAATGGGCATGGAAAGGAGATGGGTAAGGAAGAACATATGATGCAACTCATCGAAAGATTGTAGAAAGATGCCCAGGAGCACCTAGCTGATAGCCGAAAGCTCATGAAAATCCGGGATCGGCAGGGTGAATTTAATTTAAAAATGTTGAAGAGCCTGGAAAGAATAGAAAAGAAATTGGAAAAGGGGAGTGACACAAGAATATCAAGAAGTGTCAAAACCCCTGAGGGGAGAATGAGATCGAGGAGTGGTAATAGACATTACCGTCTCTCCCCGAAGCATTCTAGCAAGGAGACACGCAGTAGTTCAAGCCCTTCCCCTACCAGAAAACATCAGAAATCTGGAAGGGAGGAATCGAAAGGAGAGATGAACAAGATTAAGACTCCAACATTCGATGGAGAACATAAGAAGGAGGAAGATGCCAAGACATGGTTGCTTGGCATGAAGAAATACTTCCAATTGCAAGATTATTCCACCCATGCAGAAGGAAGAATTCCAATGTACCAACTGAAAGGAAAAGCATCCATGTGGTGGGATCAGTTTGTGCAGGTGTAGCACATCAGAGAGAAAGAGGTCACTTGGAAGGAATTTAAGAGGTATTTCGAGAAGAAATGTCTGACTAAAAGATACTACCTGACTAAAAGATACCTGACTAAAAGATACTCAAGTTGGGCAGTACGACCATTGATGAGTATGAATGAAGTTTTCTGGAACTACTGAAGTATGTCCCTTTCATCAAAGACGAGGCTATCAAGATCCAGAGGTATGTGAATGGACTGCCACCTTCCATGGGAGACAAGATTCAATATGATGATCCTAAGACTATGGAAGAAATAATAAGAAGAGTGAAATGCTTATACGAACAACAAAGAGAAAAGCCTACTTTTCGGAAGGCTTGGGATAACCAGAAAAGGTTTAAGAAAGAAGAGAGGTAGAAGGGAGACAAGCCTTCCTTTTTCAGAAACAGTCTTCAAGGACAACCATCATTTAGAGAGCCGAGAATGATTGAAGAGAGACCACAAAGACAGAGACAGGTGCCCATTGAGTGTTGGGGCTGTCAAGGAAACCACAAGTACAGAGATTGTCCCCATAAAAATGGTAAGGTGAGAACTGTACATACTGTTCAGAAAGCTGAAACAATGGAGGATATGGGCAACAAAATGCTGAGGATCTACGCAGCCCTGGACAATAAGCAAGCAGAATTTCAATCGCACATGATTGAAGTGGAAGGTATGATTAACAACCGACCCCTTATTATTTTAATTGATTTAGGGGCTAGCCATAGCTATGTAGATCCTAGAGTGGTGGAAAATTTGCATCTAACAAGGTGCAAACATGAGAAGTCTTGGTTAGTGCAGTTGGCCACAGGGACCAAGAGGAAGGTCACTGAATTGGTTAAATCCTGTTCAGTGGACATGAAAGGAATGAGCACTAAGGCTGAATTGAACATTCTACCTTTAGGCTCATATGATTGCTTAATTGGGATGGACTGGCTGGACCAGCACCATGCCCTTCTGGATTTTCATAACAAGAGGTTCACATGTCTGGACAAAGAGGGAAATCAAGTAACAATCCAAGGAATTCCCAGAGTCGTGGCTGTGAGGGAAATCTCAGCCATGCAGTTGAAGAAGTGTTACCAGAAAGGCTGTCAATTATTTGCAGCTCGGGTGGAAGAAGCATCCCAAGATGTAGTATCAAATTTGGAAGACCATGATGTACTCAAGGGGTTGAAGGACGTATTTAAGGAGGTTCCTAGACTACCTCTGAGGAGGGAAATCGATTCTTCTATAAATATGATGTCTGGAACAACTCCAGTTTCGAAAGCTCCTTACAGAATGAGTACGCCAAAGCTGAAAGAGTTGCAATTGCAGCTCGAAGAGCTACTAAAGAAAGGTTGCATTCATCCTAGTGTGTCATCGTGGGGAGCCCCAGTCCTATTCACGAAGAAGAAATATGGGACGTTGAGGCTGTGCATTTAATTTCGACAGTTGAATAAGGTCACTGTCAAGAACAAGTATCCTCTGTCGAGGATTGATGATATTTTCGATCAGTTGAAGGATGCAAAAATATTCTCGAAAATAGATCTCTGATCTGGATATCACCAAGTGAGAATAAAGAATGAGGACATTAGCAAGACCACCTTCAGAACAAGGTACGATCATTATGAGTTTACAGTGGTGCCATTTGGATTGTCCAACGCACCTGATGTCTTTATGTGCTTAATGAATGGAGTGTTCAGAAATTATCTGGACAAGTTTGTCATAGTCTTCTTGGACGATATCTTGGTGTATTCCAAGACAGAGGAAGAACATGAACAACACCTAAGAATGGTGCTACAGGTGTTGAGAGAACACCAGCTGTACGCAAAACTAAGCAAGTGCTCCTTTTACCAAAAGCAGATCCATTGCTTGGGGCATATAATCTCTGAAGAAGGGATTGCGGTGGATCCTGAAAAGGTACAGGCCATTTGAGAATGGCCAGCGCCAAGGAATGTGATAGAAGTTATATATTTTATGGGTCTGGCAGGATACTATAGGAGGTTTATAGCCAGATTCTCAAGGATAGCCCATTCTATCACTTCCTTGCAAAGGAAGGGAAAGAAGTTCAAGTGGACTGAAGAATGTGAGAGCATCTTCCAGCAATTGAAGTAGCTGCTAACTAGTGCTCCAATCCTGAAGATTGCAGATCCAAACAAGGATTACATAGTTTGCACAGATGCATGTAAGGAGGGGCTGGGAGGAGTTCTCAACCAAGAGGGATTTGTAGTTTGTTATGAATCCTGAAAGTTGAAGGAGCATGAGAAGAATTATGCCACTCATGATTTAGAGATGGCAGCAATAGTCCACACCTTGAGGAAATGGAGACATTACCTCATGGGAAAGAGATTTGAGTTGAGAATAGATCATAATGGTCTGAAATATTTATTTGATCAGCCAACCTTAAATGCCAGGCAAATTAGATGGCTGGAATTTCTGTGTGAATATGACTTTGATATCAAGTATATCAAAGGGAAAGAAAATAAGGTGGCTGATGCACTCAGCAGAAAAGTGCACGAATTACATGCTATATCCATTAGCATGTACCAGACTGAGATGAAAGACACAATTTTGGAAGCTGCAAATGCTGATTTACAGTACAAAAATCTTGTAGCAAAGCTACAGCAGCGTGAGAGACCACAGACCAAGGAAAGTTACACCTTGGGAACTGATGGTTTACTTCTTCATAAGAACAGAGTATATGTACCCAATGTCCAAGAATTGAAGCTAGCAATTCTAAAAGAGATGCATAATGTGACTTATGCTGGACATCCTGGATATCAAAAGACTGTGGAAGTAGTCAAAAGCCATTATTTTTGGCCGGGTTTGAAGAAAGAAATAGCTGAATACCTCGCCAGATGTATGGAGTGCCAGAAGGTTAAGGCAGAGCATAGGCATCCAGCAGGGTTGCTGCAGCCTTTACCTATTCCTGAATGGAAATGGGATGTGGTAACAATGGATTTTATCACAGGATTGCCCAGAAAAGGCAAGCAACATGATTCAATCATGGTGGTGGTGGACAAGCTTACTAAAGCTGCCCATTTTATTCCACTGAAAACCACCCACAGAGCAACAGATGTTGCTGATATATTTTTAAAAGAAGTTGCACGCTTGCATGGAATTCCTAAGACAATTGTGTCTGATAGGGACCCAAAATTCACTTCAAATTTATGGAAAGGACTATTCAAAGGATTCAGAACGAATCTGAACTTTAGTACAACGTATCATCCTGAGTCTGATGGACAGACAGAGAGAGTAAATAGATTAATAAAAGACATGTTGAGAATGTATGTGATGGATAAACCATCGAGGTGGGAAGACTACCTGCATTTGGTAGAATTCGCCTACAATAATGGGTATCATACATCTCTAAAGATGAGCCCATTCAAAGCACTTTATGGAAGAAAGTGCAACACTCCAGTGAGCTGGGATAATCCAGCTGATAGAGTAGTAGTTGGACCGACCTGAACTACTCAAAGAGATGGAAGATCAGATGATAAAAATCAAACAGAATCTGAAAGCTGCCCAGGACAGGCAGAAAAGTTACGCTGATAGTAACAGAACCCATAAGGAATTCAAAGTGGGTCACCATGTTTTCCTGAAAGTGAAAACTAACAGGAGTTCCCTGAAGCTGGGAAGTTGCGCCAAGTTGGCAACAAGATTTTGTGGGCCATTTGAGATCCTGGAAAGGATTGGGCCAATTGCATAAATGCTTGCATTACCTGCATCTATGAATGTACATAATGTGTTTCATATTTCCCTGCTTAAGAAATATGTACCTGATGCTAATCATGTTATCGATTGGACTGTGATTCAGGTGGAACCAGAAGGTGTCCTGCAAGTGCATCCTGTGCGCATATTGGACATGAAAAGAAAATATCTCTGGAATCAAGCTATAGAGCTTGTAAAGGTCTAGTGGACCTGGTACAGTCCTAAAGATGCAACATGGGAGCATGAAGAAGTAATGAGGGCAGAGTACCTGCATCTTTTTGAAAATTTTGAAAGACTTGCAGAGATAGTGTAAGTTGCACTGAGGACAGTGCAACGATAAGGGGAGGGGGATTGTAGTGTCCCCAAGGCCGAGCCCCGTTGCAAATCATGATATATAAAATGAATTGTAAACATGTCTATAGGCTGGTGAGCCATGTTTTGTATAAGCTGGTAGGCTTATGTGCTTGTTAGGCCATGGAGCCTAATTGTTGAAGGCCAGGAGCCTGCTGATGTACATGTATGTATGTAGAATGATTAATAAAAATATAAACATATCTAGGTGCAACTGAGTGTCCACAGAGTGGGCAAGGGATTAGGGGCTGGAAGGTTGGGAAAAAAGGGCCTAAGTGTTGAGCCTAGGGGGCTTAAGCCTGGGTATAATATTTTAATATTATTTCCCAAAAGACACGTGTATTTTATTTTATTTTTATCCTAAGTTCTTGCCAAGGGGAAAAACGTGCAAAAAGGATGCATGTTGTGGGAACACATGCAGTTTCCAGGGTGACAAGTGTCAACCTTGGTGCATGCAAATATAATAGCCGAGATGAATTGTGGGGGGGATCTTCTCCATTCTACTCGACCGTCTGAGCGTGAACCAGTCGGACCTCGGAAAGATTACCCTCGTACCATTCTGAAACCAAAACCGTGATACGATCCCGTGATTGTGGAACCCATTGGGGGAGCGCATGTTCGTTTTTCCCAATTGGCTGTTGCAGCCACGCGGTGCTAGACTGTGCGTAGCATATTGACTAGAGTAAGCTTGTGTGGAGCTTGTGTATGACCTCACTTCTGGTGAGGGAGGTGACTGTGGTTGGGAAGAAGCAGGTTGTCAGGCCTGTGAGCAACTCTTTCTAGGTGAAAGAGTTTGTTGGGAAGTGGGTTCTCCCAAAGAGTGCCCAGCACTAGCTACAGGCTCAGAGACTTCCTGATCCGGCCTGTTGTTGAGACCCAAAGAGGGAGTTTAGCACCGATGGACTGTGCATGTGAAGGTGTATACTCCCGGGCGGAACATGCATGTGGGGAATGAGAGTCTGATAGTAGTGGGCATAAGATAGCATCTTTGGGAAGAATCCTTCCAGATATTTCTGTGTTGTTTTCCCTGTAACCTCAGCCTAGCCTAGGATTCCTTGCCTTGGGGTGGAGCTCAGTCCTAGCTCGGGGGT
>JASDQU011440985.1:5893-16627 GCA_032191745.1 Picea mariana
AATGCAAAGAAAGAAAGTTAAAACTCTATTTCAAAGATAACTAAAAAAAATAGACAATCTATGTAAAACAAAGCAACCCAAACAAATTTTGTCTTTTAACATGAATTATTCAGAAGAAAAAAAAAAAGAGTTCTTTTCACTAAACAATTCTAAAGAAAAATGATGCTTTGTAGTTGAAAGACACTCAAAGCAAGAGATCAAATCTTTTAAAAGAAAAAAAAGTAAAGATGGCTAAAAGAAGTTTCAAATTTGTCAAGAAGACTGCAAACAAATCATAATCAAACCCAAAAATTCACCCCAAAACCAAATCCAAGGTCTGGGCAGGGAAAACCGCCAAATACAGATTCTTTCACAATTTTCGCAGGCTGGAAGACTAGCACAGTGCGGAAATCACTGATTTCCATGGGCCAAATATGGGTAGGGTGCGGCATTTCCACACTGGTCAAAATAGGTAGGGCGCGAAAATCCTAAATCGCCGCACTGTCCCTCAAAGCAAGGTGCAAAAATCAAACAAAAATGGAAAAAAATAAAAATTAAGAAAGTTTTCCAATGAAGTTTAACAGTCAGAGGGTCAAGTTGGATCTCCCAGTGACTTAGAAAATAGAAACTAAGCAATCAAAGAAAGAAAACAAGGAAGACTAGGAAAACATTCTATTCACCAGTATGGTCGCCAATTTTGTTATCGGATAAATCGGTGAATGCGGACATAGACTAATCCCCCTAGATCCACCTAGATCTAGAACAAAACACGACAGGACATGGCACTTTCCCTAGGCTCTAATCATCGAATCTACTACCAAACAAAAGATGAGAGACATACCTTTAAGTGTCACTTCCTTATGTCTTTGTTGTTCATGTTTCACTTCGGTGCTCTTGTGATATTGATCCTGCAGTGAGACACAAACCAACCAAAGTGAAAGCAGAGAGAGTATATTCAATGGAAACCTATGCGTATGATCAAGGAATTATGCAATAAAATAAATATAATTCTATGGGAAAGAAACATGCCACTGTATTATATAATGTGGAAGAAAGATACAACCAGATGCCTTAATGTCGTCAGGTTCCTTCCAACAGTTCCTTGCTTCCCACACACTTCTTACTCCAAGAATTTTGAGACCATGGATCTGATAGCTACTCACAATCTATCTTGACAAAGAAAAGCTCAAGGCCAATCTAACCAAGCTAACAATCTCAATAAATTTCCAACCCAATCAAGCTAACTTTCTCCATGAGAGCTCCTCTCCTTTTATAAGCTGAAGAGGATAAGGTGAGGAGGTTAGGATGATCCCGCTAAATCATGAAAGCAAGTAAGATCCAAACCATTCGGAGGCCACCTCACCATAGAGGCTTCTCCTTCTAGAAGCATAAAAAAAATGCTCATTTTTCTCACGTACGAAGGCCACCGTGACCTAGCTATAGTGCAGCCTACAGAAATTCCACACCCTAGCTATAGTGCAGCCTGCGGAAATTAGGCATTTCCGCACCCTAGCTATGGTGCAGCCCACGGAAATCCTCCAAAATAAGGTTTTTACAAAGGAAAACACAACTTCTTCTCTCAAGGAAAGTTCTTCTCCCTTCTTTCTTCAGGAATTCAGGCCATTGACCCCCCTGAAAGAAACATATAGGTTTACATCATTAACAGTCATAATGGTGACGGAAATAATGTGTAACAATGACCACAGAGGTTGGTGTAGTTGGTTAGTTGGGAAGCTAGACTGAAGAAGTGGGTTGTCAAGCCCGTGGGATATTGAAGAAGCGGGTTGTCAAGCCTGTGGGATATTGAAGAGGCAGGATGTCAGGCCCGTGAGTAATTTCTCTCTGAGTGAGATATTTTGTGGGAATTGATTTTTTGAAGGTGCTAAACTATAGCTGCAGGGCTCTGAGACTTCCTCTCCGGCCTGTTGCTGAAGCCCTAGAAGGGAAATGGGGAAGCCGAGGGACTATTGAGCAGAGAATGGGCACACTTCTTTGGGTGGGACAGGCATGTGGGGAATGAGAGACTGTAGGTTGTTAGTTTGAGTAGGCACCTATCACAGAGTCTTTCCTATTTTCCATGAGCCATTAGCATGGTTAGTAACCCTTTACCCAAGTGGAGTTTAGTCCTAGCTCGGGGGTGACTCACTGTTGAGAGTGATGAACAATGTGGTCTAAGGCTGGGAGGTTCGTGGAAGGTCTGCACACAGTTGGTGACATTCTTACCAATATAAGTGCCAATTATGTGATAAATTTACATGTTGCATTGTTATTTACGTGTTTATTTTTATGGGTATTTCCTATATATGTTGCATGTATGCGTTTACTGTTATTTCAATATGGATTCATGCATTTACAGATGTATTGTATGTTTACATTTTATATATAAGGCGTCTGCAAGTGTTGTGTGTGTATGTTTAAATGCATGCAGTTAGAAAAATTTTATGTGGCATAGCTCAGAATAGAAGTTGGGTATGTTACAATATGTTCCGCAGAGAGAACGTAAGAGTTCTTTGACATAGCGTGGCCCAGCCATGGGTGGTTGGGAACGTTACAATATGGTATCAAAGCTAAGTAAAGCGTCTAAGTAGTGGCATGGCCTAGCCTGTTGGTGGTTGGGGATGTTACAAATTGGTATCAGATCTAAGTAAAGTGTCTGAGTAGTGGCATGGCCCGGCCTGTTGGTGGTTGGGGATGTTACAAATTGGTATTAGAGCTTCAGTTTTTAACATTGAGCCTGGATGGGCCGAGAAAGTTGAGTTGAAGGAAAATGTCACAAAGGATTTATTTTGAAGTGGCCAAATTTCAGTTTGTAGAACGTCCATGGTAAAAAGTAACAACAACTGGGCGAAAATGGGGAAAAGCCCCAATTTCTATGGTTGAATTCATGAGAAAATGGAGAAATTCAGACAAGTGATGAGATATTACTGATTTAATATCCCTTTTAGAAAATTCGGACCTGGAATTGGTCGAATTTGAAGTTACAGTGAATCCATGACAGTTGGAGCGAGTTTTATAATTAAAATTCCCAATTCATGAATTGAGTTTGGGAAAAATTTGTTCCAGAAATGTCAACCCATAGTGATCTGTTGTTACAAAGGGTGAGCTGGTGTTATCGGGGTGAAATTGAATGAATTTCATAGTTTCCGAATGCCTATGGTGAATTGGGGAAAATCCCCAATTTTTGCAGTGGAATTCACAAGGAATAGATGCGCATACAGGTGAATGTGCGCATATGGGTGCACAAAAAATTCATGTGGCACAGTGAAAATCTCGGGATATTTAAAATTCGGCACTGTGTGGCAAGGTATTGGTGTGTTGATGCGCGCGTTAAATTTTGGTGCTGCACGAAAAAATATGGTGTCAAGGTGCACGCGGAAAATTTTGGTGCCACGCAGAAAAATATTGGTGTGTGGATGTGCGTGATAAATTTAGCATTGTGCGGTGTGCAAACATGTAGTAATGGTGCACATGGTGTGCACAGTATTGCAAAGCATAGAGGATTTTGGTTGGTGCGCGCACAGTATGAGTATAAGTTGTCTCGCGACAGTGTAATCGATGGTGCACGCATATTATTATGCGCGGTGGGGCATATTGAACTTTGGCATGGTGCAATGCATAGAGTGAAATTCATGTGGAATATCAATGTGTGATACAAAGAACTGCGTGCAACGGGTATTAGTGCAAGAACCAAAATTGTGCGTGGTAGATATTGGCGCGTGACACAAAAGTGTGCGCAAGTTATTGGCACGATAAAGAAGTGATAAACAATGGTTTTAAAGTGTGTGAAGCATGATTTACCTTGTGATTTTGCATCACATGGTAAATATGGGTGCACAGATTGAAATTTGTGCACGCGAAGTTGTTTGAAGGATGAAGAACATCAGAAATAGTGAAGGGTAAATTATAAGACCCAACTAGCTCCATGGAGCCATAACTTTCTTCTCAAGACTCGGAATTGAACATGTGAGTAGGTGTTGGAAAGGTCTTGGACAATGGAATATAATTATCCACCCAGGAAATTGATCAAAGCATTCAAATTTCCAGGAAATGAGAAGAAATGATTCTGATATATATTATTGAACTAGAATGGTTCATATTTTCATGAAATTGTTGAAACAGTTAGCCTGACAAAGTTTTGTTGGTTGCACATTTTGTGGAGTTAACAATGACTAGATCAATATAATCTTAGAGTCCAAAGTAATGGAAGAGGCACAAGGGAATTGGAAGATGAAGTCAGAGGGATGGATGTCTATTTGAGTATTGAAGGAATAAACTCCAATGGACATGGCGAAGAAAGGAATGAAAACATGAATATGGAAGAGACCATTAAAAATTTGCAAAAGGATGTCCAAATCCATAAGGCTGATAATGAAAGGCTTATGAGAGCCAAGGAGTAGCAGGATGACTTCAACATGAAGTTATTAGAGAGCTTGAACAGAATAGAAAAGAAATTGGATAAGGAGAGTGGCTCAAGCAAATCGAAAAGTCACAAGTCTCATGATGTGAAAAGAAAATCAAGAAGTGTTAGAAGACATCACCATCACTCCCCAAGGCATTCCAATAAGAGGAATCATAGCAGCTCAAGTCCATCCCCTATCAGGAAGCATAAGATTTATGGGGTGGATGAACTACGAGGAGAAATGAACAAAATCAAACCTCCTACTTTTGATGGTGAGCACAAGAAGGATGAAGATGCAGAGACATGGTTGTTGGGCATGAGAAAGTATTTTCAATTGCATAGTTATTCTTCTCATGCAAAGGGTAGAATTTCCATCTATCAACTCAAGGGAAAGGCACCCATGTGGTGGGATCAGCTTGTGCAGGTGCAATACATTAAAGAGAAAAGTGTTACTTGGAGGGAATTCAAGAGATATTTTGAGAAGAAATACTTGACTAAGAGATACTATGACAAGAAAATGAAAGAGTTCTTTGAACTCAAGCTTGGGAGTATGACCATTGATGAATATGAGAGAAGGTTTTTAGAACTGTTGAAGTATGTATCTTTCATCAAGGATGACACAGTGAATATTCAAAGGTATTTGAGTGGATTTCCATCATTTATCAGTGACAAAATACAATATGATGATCCCAAGACATTGGACGAGACCATAAGGCGAGCTAAATGCCTATGTGATAAAAAAAAAATCAAGGCCAACATTCCAAAAAGCTTGGGAAGAAAAAAAGAAATTGAAGGTGGATCAAAGGAAGAAGGGATATAAGCCACCATTCTTTAGAAACAATCCTCAGGGACAGCAAAATCCTAAAGAACCTAGAACGATTGACACAGGGATTCAAAGGCCAAGGCAACCACCTATTCAATGTTGGGTTTGTAAAGGGGATCACATGTTCAGAGATTGTCCTCATAGAGGTGGAAAAAGGGAGGATTGTTCACAATGTACAACAAGCTGAAACAGTGGAGGACATGGGCAGAAAGGTACCCAGGATCTATGCATCCTTGGACAACAAGCAAGCAGAGTATCAGTCACATATGATTGAAGTGGAAGGTATGATCAACAACCAAACCATTTCTATTTTAATTGATTTAGGAGCTAGTCATAGTTATATAGATCCTAAGATGGTGAAAATTTTGCATTTGCCAAGAAGCAATCATGGGAAATCTTGGTTGGTGCAGTTGGCAACAGGAACTAAAAGAAAATTTAATGAGATGGTTAAAGTCATGTCTTATGGACATGAATGGAATGAACTCCTGGGAAGATTTGAACATCTTGACTTTAGGTTCCCATGAATGTCTAATTGGGATGGATTGGTTGGACCAACAACATGCTCTCCTAGACTTTCATAACAAAGCATTTACTTGCTTTGATGAGGAAGGGAAACTAAGAAAAGTGCAGGGAATTCCCAGGGCAGTAACCATCAGAGAAATTTCAGCATTGCAGCTGAAGAAATGTTATAGAAAAGGGTGTCAAATATTTGAAAATCATATGGAGGAGACACCTAAAGATAAGGTGCCAAATTTGGAAGATTATACAGTCCTGAAAGATTTTGAAGATTTTTTCAAGGAGGTACCAGGACTACCCCCAAGGAGGGGCATTGATTTCTCTATAAATCTAATGCCTGGCGCAGCTCCAGTGTCAAAGACTCCTTACAAAATGAGTACACCAGAGCTGAAAGAGTTGCAAATGCAACTTGAAGAGATTCTAAAGAAGGGGTATATATGCCCAAGTGTGTCACCTTGGGGTGCCTCAATTTTGTTTGTGAAGAAGAAAGATGGAACATTAAGATTGTGCATTAATTTCAGACAGTTGAATAAAGTGATTGTGAAGAACAAGTATCCTCTGCCAAGGATTGATGATCTCTTTGATCAATTGAAGGATGAAAATATCTTTTCAAAGATAGATCTTAGGTCAGGATACCATCAGTTAAGGATTAAAGAAGAAGATATCAACAAGACTGCTTTCAAGACAAGGTATGGTCATTATGAGTTCACAGTGGTTCCATTTGGGTTGTCAAATGTACCAGATGTTTTCATGTGCTTAATGAATGGTGTTTTCCGGGAATATTTAGACAAGTTTTTCATTGTCTTTTTGGATGGCATTCTTGTATATTCTAAGTCATAGGAAGAGCATGAACATCATTTAAGGATGGTTTTTCAAGTATTAGGGGAGCATCAATTATATGCCAAACTGAGTAAGTGCTCATTTTATCAGAAGCAAATTCACTATTTGGGTCATATCATTTCAAAGGATGGGATAGCAGTGGATCATGAAAAGATAGAAGCCATTAGAGAATGGGCAGTGCCAAAGAATGTGACATAGGTCAGATCATTCATGGGCCTTGCAAGCTACTATAGAAGATTTATCAAAGGATTTTCAAAGATTGCACACCCAATCACTTCCTTGCAAAGAAAGGGTGTGAATTTTCAGTGGACATTGGATTGTGAAAAGAGTTTCCAACACTTGAAATGGTTAGTAACAAGTGCTCCAATACTAAGGATTGAAGACCCAAATGAAGACTTCATTGTATGCACAGATGCATGTAAAGAGGGACTTGGTGGAGTCCTCAGTCAAAATGGGTTTGTTATATGTTATGAATCAAGGAAGTTGAAGGATCATGAAAGAAACTATGTCACTCGTGATTTGGAGTTGGCAGCCATAGTACATGCCTTGAGGAAATGGAGACACTAACTCATGGGGAAAAGGTTTGAGATGAGGACAGACCACAATGGTCTGAAATATTTGTTTGATCAACCAACTTTAAATGCTAGGCAAAGAAAATGTTTAGAATTTCTAAGCGAATATGACTTTGATATAAATCATATCAAGGGGAAAGAGAACAAAGTGGCTGATGCACTCAGCAGAAGAGTGCATGAAATGCATGCTACAACCATTAGCATGTATCAATCAAATTTGAAACACAGAATTATAGAGACTGCCAAATCAGATTTACAATACAAGGATTTAGAGGCAAAACTACAACAAGGTAATTTGCAGCAGAAAATTGAAGAATACAAGCTAGATAAGGATGAAATTCTCATGTACAAGGGCAGAATTTATGTACCAAATTCCCAGGAGTTGAAAAATCTGATATTGAGAGAAATGCATAATGTGCCTTATGTTGGGCACCCATGATATCAGAAAACTATTGCAGTTGTCAAGAGACAATATTTTTGGCAAGGCATGAAGAAACAGGTTGTTGATTTTATTGCTAGATGTTTGGAATGTCAAAAGGTAAAGGATAAGCATAGACACCTATCTAGTTTGCTACAGCCATTACCCGTTCCTGATTGGAAATGGGAAGTTATAACCATGGATTTCACTACCAAACTGCCCAGAACAAACAAGCAACATGATTCTATCATGGTAGTGGTGGATAAGATTACTAAAGATGCCCATTTTATTCTAGTTAAGCTCACTCACAAGGCAGCGGACATTGTTGATGTTTATATGAGGGAAATTGATAGATTACATGGCATACCCAAGACAATTGTGTCTGACAGAGATCCAAAATTTGCCTCAAAATTTTGGAAGGGATTATTTATTGGATTTGGAACAAATTTGAATTTTAGTACAACTTATCATCCATAAATAGATGGACAAATAAAGAGGGTGAATCAGGTGATTGAGGATATGTTGAGGATGTATGTGATGGATAAACCATCAAAATGGGAAGACTACCTACACTTGGTAGAGTTTTCTTATAACAATGGGTACCAAGCATCTCTAAAGATGAGCCCATTTGAGGCACTTTATGGCAGAAAGTGCAGCACACCTGTAAGTTGGGATAACCCAGCAGATAGAGTAGTGGTTAAGCCAGATTTGCTCAGGGAAATGGAAGAGAAAATGTTGAAAATAAAACAAAATTTAAAGGCTACCCAAGATAGGCAGAAAAGATATGTTGATAAGGGCAGAACTCACAAGGAATTTAAAGTGGGTGACCATGTATTCTTGAAAGTGAAAGCCAACATAAGTTCTCTGAAGTTTGGAAATTGTTCAAAGTTGGCAGCTCGTTATTGTGGGTCATTTGAAATCCTAGAGAGGATTGGTCTAGTAGCTTATATGATTGCATTGCCTACATATATTTCTGTTCATAACGTATTCCATTTATCCTTTCTAAAGAAATATATACCAGATACTAATCATGTTATTGATTGGAATGTGATTTAGGTGGAGAAAGAAGGCACTTTTCAAGTGCATCTGGTGCACATTCTGGACCAGAAAGTTAAACAACTCTGGAATCGAGCCATAGGGATTGTAAAGGTCCAATGGACCTGGTACGGTCCTAAGGAAGCTACTTGGGAGCATGAGGATGCAATGCAGGAAGAATACCTGCATCTTTTTTAGGATTTTTGAAATTTAGTTGTACATGGGTACATGATGCATTGAGGAAAGTGCATAAATAAGAGGAGGGGATTGTAATATACCTGAGTCCAAACCTAATTGTAAGTGTAAATACAAATGTACTTAAGCTAGTAAGTTGTTTTGACATCATTTTTGTATGCACATTTCATGGCATAGTGCGCACATGTACTACGTAGTAAAATGAGGAAGTGTGCACATTCCAGGATACCATGTGCAGCATCTTAAGTGCGCAGAATGTTGAGGCCAGGGATCCTTTGTGTATATGATATGTTTTATAGGTTGGTGAGCCAGTTATTATAAGCTAGGATTCTTATGTTTTGATTAGGCCTCTCAGATTCTTATCAATCTCCTTTCATGCATCCTTTGTGGAGCCGATATGGAAAAAGTATCTCCCAGCTGGCGCCTTGCAAGTGGATTGAATGAAATCAAATCTCTCCTGCAGCCTCACCTTGTTATCATTCCTTCCTATGTCAGGATGAAGGAAAACAAATAGTCAACAAGCTTGCAAAATTCAGGGTGGATTTGGATGGGAGTGACTTCAATTGTGATCATGTAATTCACATGGATCACCCATTGGTCAAGGAATACATTTCTCTAGCGCTTAGCATAGACAACTCCCTGGATGGGGTGTCAGTAGGAAAATAGCGCACACGGAGGAGGTCGGAGGGAATCTGGCATGGTCAGACCACGTGCCCCGCACCTTCGTCATCACCCCCAACCTTATATTGAAGTGCATTTACAATGACATGTTCATCCTCCTCATGGCATACCACCTTCAGGTGCCACAATGTGTCATTCCTCCTGGAGCAGTTATGGAAATGGATGTTGTGTGTAGGATGTCATGTCACCTCCTCTATTTTATTCACTTGCCTTCGGGGATTCTCCTCCTCCATTTCTTACCACTTTCCATTGTTGAGGATGTGCCTCTCCATTGTATCATTTTTTCGATTGTCCCTCAAACTCGGCCCCAGAATTCAGCTTTGATTAGTGTCATCCCCCACTTCCCCCTCTTGACTATGCCGATATAGAGAGGAAAATCCAAATGAGGCTCGACACGGTACACTTCTTATGGTAGGATGGCTAATCAACGCCTCGAACAACATGAGTCCTTGCCCACTTCTACGACCTCTCATCCCCACATTGATCATCCAAGCCTTCCAAAGTTGTCTTCGCCTTGGGCATGTCAAGTCGAGTGGTTTGATAGCTAGGGGAACTCTATGGGCTTCGACCCTAGTGCCATTCCATAAATTCTTCCCACCTATCTCCCAACAATATCATTTGTAATGTCGTTGGCTGATCCCCAACCCAACTACTCTCCCACTCTGGAGGAAACACCATCTCCACCCCCTCCGCCCACTAGTTGCAACTGTGGGGATCACTCTCATGTCCAGAATTCTTTGGATATTATGTAGGAATTGGTTTTTGAAGTCAGGCATGACCTGGTGGATCTTTTGTACAGGGCCTATATTAGGGAATGCCAAGTTGATCAACTGGAGGCTTTGTTAGTTTTACTCCTCCACCCTCTAGTTCCTTCGACTGATGTGACAACCATGACTTCGGAGTCCAACGACACGATGCCAACTTGAAGACTTATTTCTCAGGTTCTGGTTTTAGGAAGTTAATGATGGATATATTTTGGTTCAGTATGTTTTCTCACCCTACATAACATCAAAGTGGATACACATCACATTGTGCTTAGGGGATGGGTTTTTTGACATTTGCAAGTTTTTGAATTTTAGGAAGTGGATTATTATTTTTTGAATACCTAGAGTCATTGCTTTCCCACCTGGGAAATGTAGACCATCAAAATTTATTCTATGCATACCTTCATGTTTATGATGACCTTTGACAGGTAACTTATAATAAAAAAACTTTTTTACAAAAAAAAACATTCCATTAATTCAAAGAATCTCATTCACATGGAAAAACCTAAGTG
>JASDQU011440986.1:7831-20994 GCA_032191745.1 Picea mariana
GGTTGAAACGTCTACCAACCTAAGTTTTTTTATGTGCTTTCCAAAAACCTTACTCTCTTGGTTGATCCTATGCTAGCCTCCTTGCTTCTCCAAGGGATTTGTGATCATGTTGAAGTCCCCTCCTAGGATCCATACTTGGTGAAACAAAGAATCTTCTGGTAGGTTTATTTCATCTAAGAAATTCCTTTTTAGATTAGGAGTAGTTGGACCATAGGAACTTGTGATCTAACCCTCTTCCTCTATTCCTTTCATTTTGAATTTTAGGGTAAGAAGCCTGGAGCTAGAAGAGATATTCTCCATATCTATTGTTTCTGGATCCTAGAGGGTGGCGAATCCTCCATATGGCCCTTCAGCTTCTATCTATCTATCTTTACACCCGGGCCATATTCTTTGTGTTATTTTTCTGATATTACCTTTATCACACTTTGTTTCTTGAAGGAGGATTATGTCCTCTTTCATCATGGGGATTTTCTTCTTCATCATTCATTGTTTGGAAGGGCTGTTCAGACCTCTAAATTCCATGATGTGATTTTCATTATCAACATTTGGGTTGGGGAGGGAAATAGTTATCTGGGAGACATACCACTCATCCTGAGTCTACCATCAATTCTCTTGTTTCTTCTATCTTTTGACGATAAGGTTTTCATCCTCTTATTTTTTCCTTTCCTGAGAGTTTCTTTGGGGATTTAACGGGATTGGTCTTAATACCCATACTTCTTGAGGCTAAAGATCCTGGTCCTGGGTTGGATTCCTTTCCCTTACATTGCTCAAGCTATTTTTGTAACCATCTGAGCTGGACTATGGTAAGGTTATTGATTCTCGAAGTTCCATGGATCTCCCTCAGAGCTGGAAAATCTATTTTAGTTTCTTCGAGTTCCATGGCCTAAGGTATATTTGGTTTAGATTTCTCTTCATAGTTTGAGGCCAAATCCTAGTTTTCATTCATCGTTACTTCTTTCCCCCCATTTCCTTTCTTTTCTTCTTCCTTCTCTATTTTGCGTCATTTAGGAACTTCTACCTTGTTTTTCATGGTTTCCTTGGCTTCTGTCTTCATCTTTATTGGTTGTTCTTTGTCTTTGATTTCACTTGGTTCTCCTTCCAGGATATTGAATCTATTTCCTGAGCTCTTGTTCTGAGTCATTACAAGTTGTTTCGGTTGTCATCGCTCTGCCTTCCTTTTACTTGGAATCTTGGTAAATCCATTCGGATATATTTCTTCCTTACCTTTTGTCCCTTGAGGAGAAGGGTTTAGGGGACAATCCCTAAAGAGATGGCCATGAATTTGAATTTTCCTACAACGGAAAGGAATATGCTTGTAGTCGAGAGGTTGCGTGCATTCTTCATCTCGGTAGGAGACTACTATAGATTCTGGGAGAGCACCAACTACATTCATGTATGCACATATTCTAGCATAAGAGATATATATGGTCGTCTTTGTCACCTCCAAGATCTTGACAAAGGATCCTAATGTGTTTTTGATGCCCTCGAGGGTCTCTGGTTCTCAAAATTCTCTTAGAAAGGAGAACATATTGATCAAGACTAGAGCCTCTATGAAGTATTCTTTCTCCAGTGTGAATATTTCTATCCACAATCTCATGTGAAGGCCTGCAGAGTTGAAGAAATAAGGGCCTTCCTTGAAAACCTTGTCTCTCTCGCCCAACTCTGAGAAGACAACTATGAAGAATTCCTTTGATCCTAGTTCAAGGTCGACTCTCCCCTTTACCTTCCATCTCTCCATTATCCATATTTGTAGGGCTTTTTCTGCGGGCCAAATCCCCATAATTTTCCCGATTGGGGCATGATCTCACATCCTTTGTATGTAAGTACCTATACCATTCGAAGTGACCTCGTACTTGGGATTTTTGACAGTCTTAGGTAGGCAGCAGTTTTGAAAACTCCTTTTTTTTTATTTGTTAGGTATGGTCCCTTTTCCTCCTTTTTCTGAGTTGACGTGTTTGTCTCCTTCTGATAGGTTTTAGTCTATCCATTGCAGACGCCTCCCATATCGACATCCTTGCCCTTGCTTCTGGGGCTTCTTTTAACTACATCTTTGAAATACTTTCGGTTCTCCTCTACCAACCCTTCTTTCGTGGCCTTTCATGTCTTGGAATCTGACATCCTGGGAGACAATACCTCCTTGCCCAATCAACACCCTTCCCTTTCCCATCTAGGGAGCTACAGAGCTCCTTCTTCCCCTACCAATACTAAAAAAAACCCTAGAAACACCATTTTTTTCAACTCTTAGTTACCAACCCATTTCCACGTGCATCCTTCACCACAATGTTAATGTGGAATATGAAATATATTTACCTTTTCTTTTCCACATTTTGATTGAATGTAAGAAAAAAATATAAAAAAAAAGTATAAATACTTTTGCTTTTCCACATTTTTATGAATGTACCAAAATATATATAAAAAATAATGATAAAAGGAGATTTCTCAATCTTGACTAATAATATGTATAACCACACAATATTGGAACATTTTTACCTTTAATTTTTCACTTTTTCAATCTTGACTAATAATATGTATAACTATAATATTAGAACATTTTTACCTTTGATTTTCCACTTTTTCAAGATTGTTAGAAAAAAAATTAAAAATTAATGATAAATACCTTCAATTTTCCAAATTATCATGAATATTTGATTGATAACATGTATCACCACAATGTTGGTGTTGAACATATTTATTTTTTCTTTTCAACATTTTAATTAATTTAAAAAAAATGAGTATAAATACCTTTGGTTTTCCACATTTTCATGAATACAAGAAAAACTGAAATAATGATAAAGTAAGAACATTTCTTTGATTGATAATATGTATCATCATAATGTTAGTGTTGAATATGGAACGGATTTACTTTAATTTTTCTACATTTTAATGAATATAAGAAAAAATATATAAAACAGTAAGTATAAATATTTTTGGTTTTCCACATTTTCACGAATATATAAAAAAATACATTAAAAAAATAATGATAACTACTTTTATCTAATAATAAAAGGGATATTTTCATGTTTCTCCATATGATGATTATATGTATCACCGCAATATTGATGTTGAATATAAAACATAGTGAAGTTAAATTCGTACCCAATTTGATTGACCGAACAAACTATTGATTATGATTTTTTATCAAATTAAAAATATTTTTTTTAATTAAACTAAAAGGTTATTGATTATTAAATTTTATCAAATTAAAAATTTATATTTTTTAATTAAACTTAAAAAGTTATTTGATATCTTAGTGATTATATGTCTCGCCTCATTAATAATGTTGAATGTTGAATATAGAACATAGTGGAGTTATATTTGACACCCAATTTGATTGACCGAACAAGCTATTGATTATTAAATTTTATCAAGTTAAAAGTTTTTTTTTTAATTAAACTAGAAGTTTATTTGATATTTTAGTCACCAAAGGTCCCTCTCTTGTAATTCTTTTTACCCTACAATGCAGGTAACCAAACAGCATTGACCTTGAGGTCATGATATGTATTAAAGTAATTGGGTTCCGTTTCAATTTTTATAAGTTTTTTGACAGATTTGTAGAATTAATATTTTTTTTTTTATAATTTTAATGTCCTTCACGAAAGTGGTATGCTTGGTCTTATGAGAATTCTTAGGAAGTGACAAATAATTAGTAAAATTATGTTGAATATCGTGTCATAGTGTTTCATCTTTATCTAAAATGAATGCTTAGTCTCACCGATGTAATACTTTCTACGAGAGCATAAAATCTTATAAACTTCATTATGTTTCTTAAACCATCAATTCTATAACCAATATTAAAAACTTCTTAATTATCTTAACAAAACACATTGTTGATATGCTTTGTTTCCAATGATATTATGATTTTGTCGATGATTTCTTATATTGAAGGAAAACTATAATCTCTTACATGAATTTTAAGAGTTTTTATTTCCTTGTTTTTTTATATTTTTTATATGTTTTATGAAATATTTTTTTTTGATGTAACCAATAAACTTAGATTTATTCACAAGATCTAAAGACCATGAAAACATATGAGAATGAAAAATAACTCTCTTTTATTCCTTCTCCACCCTAACTATTACAATGGAGGTTCAACCCCTTATAACTACTATATGAGATTTTCAAAAACAATTAATTTTAGGAAATTCTCGCATGACTCTAAAACTGACCAACAACTAAGAGCTAACAATAGTGACACTAATTTTCAACCCACTTTTCTAATTAAGTTCATAAACTAAGAGATAAATGATAATTAAAAATTAAAAAATTCCCATAAAAACACTAAAACCCCAATTTGAGGCCTTATATGAAGGAATTTGGCCTCGAAAAAGTGTCTAAATGATGTCTTATCTAAAATATTAGATCGACACAGGAGTGAACTCTTTGAGATGCAACTACATTTAAAATTTCAACCCAAACGAATAAGCGAGTCAAAATTTATGACCCTCGAAAAATCCCTACATCACTCTCCTCTGGTTGAAAAGAATGCATTTCCTGCAAGTTATTGTCTTCAAATTCTTGCCACTTACCAAGATCTAGGTTCAACAAGTCCTCCTCTGTAATCCATCTACTCTCTGTTGGTGCCATGCCTTCCCATTGGACGATATATCGGTTGTATTGGCCTTCTCAAGTATGAAGGGTCTTCTTATCTAAAATATGTGCAATCATTTCCTGTTTCTTGCTCGGAATGCCCCGTTTCCAATCCACCTATGCCTCACTTTCATCACCCAGATCGTCCCCATGAAAGATATACAAATAAAAAACATTAAACACAGGGGAGATATCAAGATCAACTGGTAAATCGACCTTATAAGCATTGTCGTTGATTTTCTTAAGAATCTTGCAAGGACTAATTTTATTATACTTGAATTTGTGCTAAGTTCCTCTAGGAAACCATTCTTTTCGTAAATAAACCATCACCAAACCACCTTCATTGAATACCTGGTATTTTCAGTGAACATATTTTATAATTTTGTTATGTTCATTACTTGCCTGTAGTTTTTGTCTCACCTGTTGTTGCAACTATTGAATGAGTTCTGCAAATGCTTCCCCATCATCATTGATCCTATCCCCAAGTGGTGGTTGCACCAAATCTAGGACACCGATAGGATTTCTATCGTAAACAACCTGAAACGAAGATTTACCTGTAGATCTATTCACTGAACTATTGCACTCAAATTCTACTTGAGGTAAAGCCAAATCCCACAGCTTGGGCTTCTCTCCAACAATTCTCCATAGTAGGTTTCCCAAACTTCGATTTACTACCTCAGTTTTCCCATTTGTTTGGGGGTGATAGGCACTTTTGAACTGTAATTTAGTCCACATTTTCTTCCATAAAGTCCTCCAAAAATGACCAAGAACTGAGTATCTCTATTAGAGGTAATAATTTTTGGAACTCCATGCAATCTAACAACTTCTGAAAAAAAATAAAAAAATTGCCACCTTCGATGCATCACTAATTTTCTTGCAAGAAATAAAATGATCCATTTCAGAGAATCTATCAACAACCACAAAAATAGAATGATTACCTTGACATGTGTTTGAGAACCCCAACACAAAATCCATTCTGAAATTTTTCCATGGGCCTTTGGGAACTGGTAATTTCATATACAACCTTATGTTTTGTGAGTGTCCTTTATCCATTTGGAAAATCCTACACCATGTTGCATACTTGGTTATATCCTTTTTCATCTTTGGCTAGTAATACTTATCTTCGATTAAGGCCATCATCTTATCCTTTCTAAATTGTCCTGCCAAACCACTACTGTGAAGGTATCTCATAATATTTTCCCTCATTGAACCAATTGGAATGTATAGTTATTTTCCTTTGAATAGGTATCCATATTGCATAAATTATTCACCTTCATTAAGATCCATGATTTCAATGCTTGGATTCTTCAATTGTTCCACAGTCTCTAGAAAATCATTATCATATGCATAAAGATCCTTTAATGCAACAAACCTAATTACTTGATTTTCCATGGTTGTCAAAAGAACAATGACCGACTCAAAGCCTCTACAATTTGATTTGTGCTTCAGAACAAAGGTGTATCCTTGTAATAAAGAGATCCATTTTTCATGTCTACCATTCAATTTATTTTGGGTGTTTACATATTTTAATGTAATGTGATCGGTAAATAACACAAACACATTCAACACTAAATAATGCTTCCAATGTTGCAATGCTTTCACAGTTGCATAAAATTATACATCATATGTGGAGTAGCTATTTCTTACCTTATTCAACTTTTCACTAAAGAATGCAATTGGTCTACCTATTTGGCTAAGTACAACTCTAATGCCTACATGTGAAGCATCACAGTCTACCTCAAACACTTTATCAAAATATGGTAAGGCTAATATGGGTGCCTTAGCTACCTTCTTATTTAGAAACTTAAAAATTTCCTCAGCTTCATTGGTCCACATGAATGTCTTTTTTTAGGTGCAATCTATAATGGGTGCTACAATACGGCTAAAATTTTGAATAAATTTTCGGTAAAAGGTAGCCAACCCATGAAAACTTCTTACCTTTGTTATGCTCCTAGGACTAGGCCACTCCAAAATTTCTCCTATATTCTCTAAATCCATATTGAATCCTTCTGTCGAGATGAGAAAACCCAAAGATACCGAAATTTCTAGAGGGAACCTACATTTCTTCAAGTTTGCATAAATTTGATGTTTTCTCAATGCATCCAATATAATTTTTAAATGTTGCAAGTGATCTTCTTTGTTGTTACTGAAAACTAGGATGCCATAAAGATAAACGACAACAATCTTACCAATATAAGGTCAAAGCACAGTATTCATCAACCACATGAAAGTACTAGGTGCATTGGATAATCTAAATGGAATCACCATCCATTCATATAGTCCATCCCTGGTCTTGAAGGTAGTTTTCCATTCATCCCCTTTGTGAATCCAGATCTAGTGGTATCCACTTCGCAAATCAATCTTACTAAAATATTTAGCTCCCACTAGCACATACAGCATGTCATCCAAGAATGGTATAGGGAACTGATATTTGATGGTAATTTTATTGATTTCTCTGCTATCTGTGCACATCCTCCAAGTATTATCCTTTTTGGCAGTCAACAATATTAGTATAGCACAGGGACTCATGCTTTCTCTTACCAAACCTTTGTTCATAAGTTTCGTCACTTTCTAGTTGAGCTCTGCATATTTTGTAGGACTCATCCTATAGGATTCATAATTAGGTAAAGATGATCTTGGGATTAGATCAATGTGATGTTGAATATCCCTCTTTGGTGGAATACCATTATGTATTTCATTAGGGAAAATATCAACATATTCTTCTAGTAACTTGGCCACTTCTGTATGAATTGGTATGTCTTCCATGGCTCCTTTTTTCACTATTATTGCATAAAAAAATCATCTTTCCTTAGTTTCCTTAACAAACTCTCTTTCTAATAACATATTCTCAATTCCCCCCTCATCCTTAACGGGCAATATAATGAATTTTGTTCCATCCTTCCAAAATGTGTAGGTATTTTTTCCTCCATCGTGCATGACTTTTCTATCATATTTCCAAGGCCTCCCCAATAACATATGACATGCATCCATCACAATGACATCACACCATACTTCATCTTTATATTTCTTACCAATGGAAAACTTGATCAAACATATTTTATTAATGGCGACTTCATTCCCATTTTTGAACCATCCAATTTAGTAAGGATGGGGATGTGTTTCACAATGTAATTCAAACTTATATACCATCTCTTTGGAAACCATATTTTCACAACTACCACTATCAACAATAACTTGGCATACCTTTCCCTTGGAAGTACATTTGGTTCGAAAAATATTTGTCTGAAGCCAAGAATGTTCATTGTACCTACTGTGTCTTTTCTCTTTTTTTCGGGAATCACCATTGACCTCCGTATCATGAGACTCCCCCCCATATCATGAGGGAATTTAGATTCAACTCATTTTTCCTCATTCTCAACTTGGACCAAGTTCAAACTAGGTTGTTTTCCTTGCTTTGACTCTTGCATGTTATAATTTGGGAATTCAAATGATCAATGACCATCTACACCACACCTGAAACACACATAAGGTCCTCCTTTTCCACCACCGTAAGCTATACCCCTATGAAATACTCTTCCTCATGGTTGATTCAGGTTACCTTGTCGAGTATCTTATGCTTTCTCATCTTCTTGGGATGATTCGCCTGTGCCATAGTTAAAACCACCCCATGAGGCAGACGATGTACCTCTCCTTCCTCCTCTATTCCTTTTAGAAAATTATTGGTTTTCCTTTTCCTCGTCCTTTAATGATAATTGGTATTCCTCTTCCATGTTGTGAACCGTATACATCCTCAGTTCATCTTGAATATAATTTTTTAAACAATGCACATACCTTCTATCCAGTTTCTCATCAGTTTCCTGGTGATCCATGTGAATGGACAACTGATAAAACTCGTTTGTGAGTTCGTCCACGGTGGACATGTTTTGTTTCAAGTTCTGAAATCTACAAAAAAGGGCCTGGGCATAGTCCAGAGGAAAAACAATTTCTCGCAAATTCTTTTCGATCTTGCTCTAGGTCCTAATTTTTTCTTTTCCTTTTTTTCCTCTGTCTTTTTGCACATGATCCCACTAGATCATGGTGTGATCATTCAACTTGGTGCATGCAAATTTAACCTTCTTTTCCTCTCGCACAGGCTTCCATTCAAAAATAAATTCCATGGCATTCAACCAACCTATTAACTCCTCTAGTTTAAGATTCCCTGCATATTCTGAAACTTCCATCTTGATCCTATCTAGAGCCATGGGCATCCTTTCTTCAAAATTCATGTGCTCTAATTGTTCTTCTTCGTGTTCTTCATGTTCTTATTCATGTTTTGTATGTTGATATACATCTCCTTAGACTGTTCCCTCATCAAACACTTGTCTTTGTATTATTCTCTGACTAGCCAACACGTTTGTAAGATCTTCTACTTGTCTTTGGAGGTTTTGCATATCTCTGTGCATGTGAGCAAGATACATTGTTCTTTCTCTTCCTCTCCTAACCTTCTTCCTGCTCTGATACCAGATGATGTAACTAATAAAATTGGATTCAGTCACAAGATCTAAAGACCATGCAAAAACACAAGAATGGACAATAACTCTCTTTCATTCTTTCACCACCCTAACTATTAAAATGGAGGTTCAACCCTTTATAACTACTATCTAAGATTTTCGAAAACAACTAATTTTAGGAAATTCTCGCATAACTCTAAAACTGACCAACATCTGAGAGGTAACTAGAACAACACTCTTTGTCAACTCATTTTTCTGATTAAGTTTAAAAACTACGAGATAACTGATAATTTAAAATTTAAAAATTCTCGTAAAAACACTAAAACCCCAATTTGAGGCCTTATATGAAGGAATTTGGCCCTGAAAAAGTGTCAAAATTATGTTTTATATGAAGGATGATATCGATACGACATTGAACTCTTCAAGGCACAACTCCCTGTAAAATTTCATCCCAAACAAATAATTGAGTCAAAAATTATGACCCTCAAAAAAATCCATGCATCACTTTTTAATTTTTCAATCATTTTAACAATTATATTTAAAAAACAATTAAGTTACAATTACTTATGTTTTATATTTTCATTATCAAATATTCTCACAACATGATTTGTATGTATATTAAGAATTTTAGTTTTTTTGCAATTGGTGATGATGAGAATTGACACACAAATATTGTTTGATATAACTTTTTTTCTTTTGTAAACTTAATACGTCATGTATCAGGGCACATTTCGATCTAGTGTTTTGGATAAGCATTCATATCCAAAAACAATTTATTTCATTTTCCATGTCATTATGCATAATTACATTTTTTATTTATGGTCTATTGGGTTGGAATAATTACCAATAATGTGGATACATTTTTCAGACAATTTATTTGTTGTTTTGGTTAAGGATACAAATTCTATGGACTAAATTCATTAAAAAAAAATCAAAATATAGATATTTATATTTATAATTTTGCACATATTTCTTTTATTTCTGTAGTCATGTATTAGTAAATTCACCTATAATTATTAATAATACCTTGAAAAATAATAATCCTTTGTCATAAAGATTATATTAATAATTAAGAATGAATGTTATATATAATTTTAAATTCTATACATTCAATTATTCACTATTATATAAAAGTATATATTGAAAAAAATGAATACCATATTTGTTGGAGATATTTATATTTTTGAATCACTAGTTCATTATTAGTTAGGTTAAGCTAATTCTATTATAGATTTTTTATTTTAGACCATTACTATTATGCATGCATACATTTCTAAAAAGAGCTTATTGTTAGTTCATTTTTATTAATTATGGAATGTTCTGCCCTATATGAGTGTGTATGTCTCATTCATTTATTGTAGTCAATCATTGATTGACTCATTGGAGCAATGTGAATATATTTTCTCATTTTTTCATATTGATTCTCTTGTTCTTTTCTTGACAAGCTTTGTTTGTACTTGATTTATCTAGGTCTCCTATGTAGTTTTCTATGAAACATTGACATAGTATCAAAGTTGAGTTGCTTGAAGAAAACTAGACAAGCCAGAGAAGAAGGAAAATTAGATTTTCAGCGAGCGTAATCCATGCATCTAACAGTGTCATAGTCTCTCCCTATCGAAAGGTATGACAGTCGCAGGCACCCTTATAAAATTGGGGATTTATGGACAATTTTTTATAGTATCGCACCCTAGATTCACACAACCTGCGATAGTGTCTCATTGTGTCCTTCACACAGGGTGTGACAGTGTCTCACTATGTCCTTCATACAGGGTGTGACCATGTCTCATTGTGGCATACTGAAAGGGTGCGACACTCTTCAAAATTTGATTTTTTGTAGTGATTTCTTAGGATTTTCACTTGCAAATTTAGGGTTAATTTTTAAGGTTTTCAAGACCAGTAAGAGGGATGGATATGACACCAATTATTCAGTAAAATGTTGTGATAATCCTCACACCATAAAATTATTTTGAAGTGAATTTGAAGGCCGAATTCCAACTCAAAAGGAAAGGATTGTACAATTTGACGATGGCGACATAAACATAACCTACATCAGCAATTGAGAAGACCAGATGGGAGAACCATGACGATGAGGCCACAAGACTTCTTCTTGAATTAATTTTAGTTGATTTATGGTTTCATGTTGCCATATGCAAGAATCCAAACGAGATCTGAACCACCTTGGAAGGTCTCTTCAGAAAGAAGAATGATATGAGAGGTCATATGCTTGAGGTAGAGTTGAATACCTTGGATCCTAAAAGTTTTGATAATATACAAGATTTATTTACCAAGTTTAAATATTTGATATTTATCTTGGCATATTGTGGTACTGATAAGTCTACACAAGTAGAGAAAATTATTCTAACAATATTGGCCAAGATAGGACCAAAATATGTTGTCTATGTCTCCACTTTCCATTATGGCAGATATCTCTTGTGATGAAAGTGGAAGATGCCTACCATGGGCAATTTCATTGATTCTCTCACACATGAGAAGGAGAAACACAATCAAATGGGCCTAATAAAGAATCTCAAATCACATGTAGTCACCATGCATGATGGAAAAGGATCATACAAACAGAAAGGAAAGAAGAAACATAAATACAAGGAGGGATATTCCAAACCCTTTAACGATTCTTCAGGTTCCAAAGACTCTTCAAATTCCAAGAAGAAGAAGAAGGGAAAAAATTCACTTATTGAAATAAATTGAATCATGAAGAATCCACATGAAGGAATAAGCAAATCGCTCTTATGGCATAGGTACTTTAAAAAAACAACCTTGGAAACTTCATTCCTAAAGGAGCCAATAAGAAGAAGGAAGAAGATCCTACATCTAAGAAAGGTAATCATCATGCTCTTGTTGCAATTAATTCCTCATCTGATTCATAGATTATATATTCTAACGCATCACATCATATTGCAGTGAAAGAGGAAGTTTTTACTTCTTTGAGTTCATGCTCAAGACCGCCTATTCTCATGGGGGATGATACTCCAGTAGCAGTTGTAGGAGAGGGAAGAGTGGAATTCCCTAATGGTAGTTTTGAGAATGTTTTACATGTTCCAAATATTTCTATAAATCTTCTCTCAATTTATCACATCACTCAAAAAGGTAAAAAGGTATAATTTACGTCATATTCAGTTTCAGTACTTGACATGCATGACAATTCCATTATTACAATTGGTGAGGTAGATCACAAATAAAGGTTGTATCAATTCACTAAGTTTGCTAACCATGAATCCTCTTTACTGCTTACACATGATGAGAGTACTTTAGATGTACCACCATTTCATCATGCATAGACTCTTATGCTTCCATCAGTTCCATAAGTCAAAGATGATTCAATACACTCAGATTATGTACATGGAAATGAGTAGGCAATACAACTAAATAAGGATCCAGTGTCAAAGCTTTAGAAGATTCCCAAGAGGGAATGGTTCACGCTTTAGGAAGTACTTGTACTTGCAAGGAATCCACTAGATTCGAGGAGCACTTGATCTCAGCATGAGGAGACTTCTCATGTACTTTCATTTTTTGAACCAATGATGCCCATTCATTTCTATATGGTTCAATATTCTGATCCGCAGTCCTATAGTGAGGTTGTGGGAAATCCATTATGGAAAGCAACCATGCAGGAGGAGTATGACTCACTCCTAAAGAACCAGACTTGGGATCTAATTCCACTTCCACCAGAAAGGAATATTTTGAGGTGTAGATGCGTCCACATGATCAAGAGTTATAAGGAAAGACAGGCTTCCAAAGGACTTCATCAAATCCATAAATATTTTTACATCTTCAAGAATACTTTCAGTGAGTAGAAGTTTCAGACTTTGGAGGATAATATTGGAGAGAAGAACATAGTTTCCTAGAAAATGCCTTTTCTTCTTTTGATGCATTGTCTTTTTAGGGGGGGAGTTTGTTCCCACATGGTTTTCCCGCTTTCCTCATTTTTTATCCAGTGTTGATTAGTTTCATTGTACATGAGTACCTAATATGGCCTAGTTGTCAGCACTCATTTTTTATTACTCCATAGTGATTTTTAGGGGTGTTAGAGATATTTCTATTTTCAATTCACTAGTTCACTATTAGTTAACTAGAGCTAGTTATATTATAGACTTTCTATTTTATACC
>JASDQU011440987.1:0-12381 GCA_032191745.1 Picea mariana
GGTTTAACTGCACTCTAACTAAGAATTGAATATCGATTAATGTTAACTATTGAGTGCCTTGATTAGAATCACATATCTGTGTGCCATCTAAGGTTACAGACACTGGAGTTCTGAAACCACCCCTACCTCTACCTCGGGTGAGACTTCATCTGCTTCGCAGGTTTTTCCGAAAGGGTCAATAATTAGGGTTTTGTTGGTGTGTTGTTGTAGTGTTGAACCCTGGGTCTTCCCCTGTGCTAACATTTACGTTTGTTGCATGGTGATTTTTTAGCATTAAACCTTAGTTATTGCACACTTGGAAAGAAGTGATAAGGTGGCGGGCATAGGAAACAACGATTAGGAATTGAATATTTCGTTAAACCGTCAACCTGACATTCCACGAAAGAGATTCCAAGAAATGGCCAAGTATGGAAATCGAACAGATGAGCTTCAAAATAGGGTGACAAGGGTTCCTCAGGAGACGTGAGGTCCTGATGGTCAAATTGTATGTCTCAGAAATTTTGAGTGCAAAATGTGTAACACGGAAGAGGGGACGATGTGGGAGTTGATTTGCATATCATGGAAGTCCAATTGCTATTTGTAGGTCACGAAACCATGGAATTGCAATCTAGAGCCCACCTTCTTGATAATCCACGATCGAAAATGTGGCTAGGTATAGAATGGGGAAGCGGTCGATCAGAGTCCCGATATAAAAGCATGAGTGAAAATGTGAACCTGTGATTCCGCCAACCTGCGCAGTTAGACATTTGCAGAAAAAACTACTAAGTAACCAGAAAGAGAAAGGAGATGGGAAAAATAAATGGGAATTTGGTTAAGTATAGAAGTGGGAAAAGAAGGAATAATATATTGAAATTTGTAATAGATATCCCATTACTTGGAAAGATATTTTCTGCATGTTTCTAGACAAGTTGTATAGGGATAGTCAGTGTAACTATCTCCTCGAGCCTTTTTCTCATTAATGACAATCTTTATGATTTCTTCATGGTGAGTTGTTAGCATTAAACCTCAGTTATTGCATACTTGGAAAGAAGTGTGAAGGTGGTGGGCATAGGAAACAACGATTAGGAATTGAATATTTCTTGAACTTGCCAACCCGACAATCTGCGAAAGAGATTCCAAGAAATGACCAAGTATGGAAAGCGGTTAGACAGGCTTCAAAATAGGGTGACAAGGGTTCCCTAGGAGACGTGAGGCCTCAACGGTCAAATTGTATGTCTCATAAATTTTGAGTGAAAAATGTGTAACACAGAAGAGGGTATGATGTGGGAGTCTAGAAGTCCATTTGTATGTCTCATAACTTTTGAGTGAAAAATGTGTAACACAGAAGAGGGGATGATGTGGGAGTCCAGAAGTCCATTTGTATATCACAGAAGTCTGGGTGTTGTTTGTAGGTCATGGAACAATGGAAGTGAAATATAGAGCCCGCTTGCCCAGGAATCTGCGATCAAAAAAGTGGCTAGATATGGAATGGGGAAGTGGTTGGTCGAAATCATGATATAAAAGCATGAGTGTAAATGTGAACCAGTGAGTCTTCCAACTCGCACAACTAGACATTTTTTGAAAAACGACTAAGTAACCAGATAGAGAAAGTAGAGGGGAAAATGAAAGGGGAATTTGGTTAAGTATAGAAGAGGGAAAAGAAGGGGATAAAAGAGAATGGGAACATAGAAAAGTGGAGGGAAATTTTTGTAAGCAGGAATTGGTCTCAAACAAGCCTCATTGTTGCAAAACCATCATTTTCTAGTCCAATATTTTATCCACTTACTCGTTTTTTATTGTGCTTGTACCATTAAAAAAGGTGTGAGAAAATGCTTTGTTAAAGATTTGTTTTTATTGCAACTTGTGGGAGTAATTGTGTTCTTGATACATTGTTCAATGCCTTGAAATATTATTTTAAGTATTAAACTTCCTGCATGATGAGTTGTTAGCATTAAAGCTTAATAATTGCATATCTAGAAATAAACTTACTGTATTGTCAACTTGACCGTAGTATAACAAGGATAGAATTGAATTTTAATATTGTGGTTGATTTCATAGCCCCCGTTGATTTCATAGCCCCATTTGACTTCAACTACCATATATCATTTTTTTCTATTTTGTTTTTCAAAATATTCATGAAGAAGAAATTTGGTAATTTCATTAATAAAGTAAAAGTGCTCAAATAGAGGCCAGGGGATGGACAACTAATAAAATGATTCTTTTTGGAGTAAAGAAATCAAGGAAGTGAAAAAAAATAAGATATCATTTGCTCAACAAGGTTGAGATGAAAACAAAACTTCTTGGGCGGGGCCCCAACTTCCGCATCATGAATTAGTGTTGCTATGTTCTGTCTGTATTACAAATAGTATTGAATGTTGGTTTGAAACTGTCTAAAATTCATTTATGTTTCCATAGAAGCCTCATGGGTTCAACAGAATGAATTATCATATAATTTTTCAATGCTCCATATTATATCAAATTACTTGAGCCRATACAATATTTAAGAATTACAAGACTATCAAACCATGTAAATTAGAAGAGGTGTTAAATCCAGCAAAGAAACACCAACCAAGATTCCAAGGCAATTTTTTTAATAGTAAATATAAAAAAAAAAATAGTGGGAAATATATATWTWTCCATAGACATTGGACTGAGTTCTTTGCACTGAAGAATTGAACATATTTTTCATAAATACAGGTACAGGAGTTACAAAAAAAAAAAGCATGCATACAATTCTATGTTGTTCATCTAGTGYGACAACATGCAGGAACCATTGATAAGCTCTTGAACATGCATACAAAACTGATTACCATGATTTTTTAGGAACTCCTTGCAGTCTTCTCCTCGGAAGGTCAATGTCGGCTGCTGCAGTCTCAATATCTTACAGAAGACCTGAGGTGACAAAGAAAAATGAGAGTGGTTCTGCAGTGGAATAATTATTTGTCTTGAAACAGGTCAACAACACTCCTACTCCTGACGCTAGCAACCTAGAGACATTGCAAAGCACCATTGAATTATACAAATAACAGGGAAAAGGCTTCGGTGAGATGATTTTCCAATGCCCGACCACCACTGCCAAGAGTATGCCATCCCACAACATCGCTCCAATGTCCCACCCCAATAAGAAAGAAACCCAGAATTATTCAAACACGTGAGGAGATAAGAACCCTCTTCGTGGTAAAATTGATAGTTCTCATAATATTCTCGTGAGGAATAAGAGAAAAAATATTGTAGGGAAAGCAGAAGAGCTCGAAACTGAAAGTGAGGACACACCAAGAGACCACCTCCTTACAGTCAAAGACTTCAGGGACATAGCATGCACGAGCAATTCAAGAGGTCCAAATTAATTCGTTCTTGGTAGAAGGGGACCAAGAGACCCCCTCCTTATAGGTAAATACTTAAGGGACACATGATGCACGAGCAATTCCAGAGGTCAAAATTATTATGTTCTGGGTGGAAGGGGATGAGTAGTAGGAATATGCCTTGAACCACTAGGAGTTTTGGTCCTCACCCCCTAAGATTTTAGTTGTACCTCTAGAGAACAGGAGAGTGGTCTCACAATTGAATAATTATTTGGCTTGAAATATATCTCTTGGAGCACCAAGAGACCATTTCCTTACAGTCAAATACTTCAGGGACACAAACTGCACCAGGAACAAATCCAAACCCAATCCAAAACCCTAAAAATGAAAGTAAAGGATACATATCTGAGGGCAAGGAATGCCATCTAAGCCAAGAGAGTCAAACTCTCGAGTCACAAAGCAACTATTTCATTCAACGTCGGTTTATTTTCTTAAACCCCTTCCTTTGGTTTTGTCAGGGCCTCTATCGCCGAGTCGGGAAGTGCCCCCTGTTATGGTGGATTTAAATTTGGGTGCATGAGTGGGAACATCATCTGCATTACCATCATCCATCATCGTATCATTGTCCATCAGATCATCTTCTTCTAGATCAAAACCGACTGCATCAACTTCTGCATCGGCCATCAACGTAGGGGGTGGAATGTCCGAGCAGGGGGGGTTGCCTTGGAATTATTTGGCTTGAAATATATCTCTCGGTGCACCAAGGGACCATCTCCTTCTTTGATTTTGGGTAGAAGGAGATGAGTAGTAAGAATATGCCTGGACCACTGGAAGTTCTGGTCATCATGCCCGAAGGTGTTTACTATATCTAGACAGAACTGTTGTCGAAATGCTTCCATAAGTTAACAATAATGTCTATTTGCTATAGATGATGTTTTAAATGAATATTCAGAATGGATAATATAACACTCTGCAAATCTTGGTTTAATGCATATCAATGGGAGATATCCTCGAGCCTTTCACTGATCAATGACAATCTCTTTGGTTGATGCATAATGAGTTGTTACCATTAAAGCTTACTAATTGCATACTTAGAAAAAAAGTGCGAACATGGCGGTGATGACACAGAGAGATTAAGGATTGGAGATTTCGTGAAGCTGCCAACTGGATGATGTGAGAATTCCATGATGCTTGAAATGAACACTCGGAAGGGATAACACAACTCTCCACAAATCTTGGTTTAATTCATATTAATGACAGATCTCCTCGAGCCTTTCAGACATTAATGACAATCTTAACGGTTCATACAGGATGAGCTATTGGCATTAAATCTTAATAATTTCATATCTAGAAAGAAGTGCGAAGTTGGTGAGGATGGTGAATAATGATTAAGCATTGGAAATTTTGTGAACCCCCCAACTCGTGAAAACGATTCCAATAAATGGCCAAGTATGGAAAGAAGTCGGTCGGACTTCAAAACCGGGTCACAAATTATACTTAGGAAGCATGAGGGCCCAATGGTCAAATTGTATGTCTCCAAATTTTTGTCTGCAAAATGTGTAACATGGAACAGGGCATAATGACGGACTTCGACAGTCAATTTGTATATCGCAAAAACTCAGGTGATGTTTGTGGGTCACAGAACAATGGCAACACAATGTTGAGAAAGCCTGGTCGGGAACCACCAATGGAAATAGTGGCCAAGTATGGAATGGGGAAGAGGTTGGTCAGAATCATGATATAAAATCATGAGACATATTCATATCGACTAAGTAACCAGAAAGGGAAAGTAAAGGAGATAAAGAAAGGGGAATTTGGTTGTCAATTTGTAGATCGAGGAAGTTCAGGTGTTGTTTGCAGGCGACATAACAATGGAAATGCAATGTTGAGCCTGCCTACCCGGAACCTGTGATCCAAAAAGCTGTTGAATATGGAACGGGGAAGTAGTCGGTCAGACTCTTGATATAAAATCATCAGTGTAAATCTGAACACGTGAATCTGCCAACCCGTGCACCTAGACATTTTTCGAAAAATGACTAAGTAACTAGAAAGGGAAAGCAGAGGGAAAAGAGAAAGGGGAGGGCAATTTTCGGAAGTAGGAATTGGTGTTAACAAAGCCTAATTGATGGTCTTAACAATAAATATGAAGTGCATTAAACAGGTGAACATGCTCTTCAATCAAGGAATAGATATAGTGAATCAGGCTTATACTTTCGAGGATGTGTTTGCATAAGAGAAGCATCGAAAAGCTACAGGAAAATCAATTTTGGGATGTTCAAGTAAAATTATGATATTGTCAACTTCATCGTAAGTATAACAATGACGAATTTGAATTTGAATTTTGTGTGATTGATATGATAGTTCCATTGGAATTCACATAGCATATATAATTTCATTTCAAAATATTTCAGAAGATGAATTTTGGTAATTTCATCGATCAAGTAAAAGTGCTAAAATGAGCTACATATTACATTTTCTTCATAGAGCTTGCATTAAAAGTCAAAGAAGGTATTTTATATTATTTATGATCATAGAAAAACCACTGAGATCCCAAATGTATCATCCAACAATAATTCATAAACCAGACCCATGAGAACCTTGAACTACAACACGAAAGCACACGAACAAAACTCTACCAAGCACAAGACAACACAAAACCAATGAAGACATTTTATCCCAGATATAACCAAATCCCCAAATGGGCACCAAGAAATTTTTCRATTACTATTTCACCATGAAGCAAGATCACTATGAACATTTKCTTATGATAGTACTATGTTCTATCATTACTAGTTCTAAGATTGTCAAATTTCTAATATTATTGGAAATTCCTGATGGTTCCGTTCAGAGGAGCAAGCCATTTTGACAGTTCAAAGGATGGAACTGATTYATCATAGTTGGATACTTTGTATGGGGTTTKTCCTCATGCTTCTCATTCCTGGATTGAACAATCTTGTGCTCTTCCAGTTCAATTTTCCATGGCACTGCAAAACTCTATTCATATAATCATTGGGTGACATGGACAAATACTCATGAGATTGTTTTGTTTCCTACCAACGCTTGATTTGAGTTTATTTTTTTGGTTTAKTTGATATGAAGTATGTCATTGTCCTCATTTAATGTAAATTTTCTATGGATCCGAAAGTCACGTAGACACCGTTTTCCTTTTTCTGTAGGTATACTTCATATGGAAATTCTGCTAACCTAAGAAGCACATCTTGTAACAAAGGTTGTCTAATTGTACAATGTACGATTGTGTTGTTGACGGTTCGGATGGCAGTGTTGAGGCAATGTCTATATATGTAAGGGCCTTTTTTACTGCATCATAGGTAATCAATTGCACCATCATTTATGAAAGAAGAGGAAAAAGCAAGAGAGTTTCATTTGGAACATACAAGCTCGAAGGGGGTTGAGTACACATTCGTTGCAACCAAAACACCCTCAACCTGGGCAGGTGAGCATAATAGTTAATATATTGAACAATATGATATACAACTACACAACAAAAAAAACTACAGAAAATTGGTCAAGGAAATTTTATGAATAAAGTGTGGATAGAATTGTAGATGTATACGCACAACAGTTGTTGATTTAGTTAGTTTCTTGAGATCCTGTTCTATGTATGTTCACAATTCTGTTAGAAATGTTTCTTGGGTTGTGAAAAATATCCTTTCTTTAACATCTCTTTTCTTTGTTATATTTTTGAAGAGCATAAGTGGAAATTTCCCTTTATGCAATTGTTGTTCCATTGAGGAAAACAAATTTGAATAGGTGTCGAATAGTTGTAGCTGCAATATGGAACAATGCAATAGTTGTGTAACATAACTGAGATATATGAAAATGTGAAAGTAAAGGACAAAAATGCATATGGATAACAGTACCATTTCCCTGTTGTTGTCTGACTCTCCATATTTTATATGGAGAATGTGTTGTGAGCCAATTTTTCTCACGGGTGTGACAACTGCACCAATGGTTCCGATTGGGTAAGTGTCGTTGCTCTGTGAAAGTTGACTGATTGTTGTGTCTGGTACAAAATGATATTCTGAACAAATCGTGGGAATTATTTCCACAATACTTGTTTTTTTGAGTGATATAATTCGATTACAATCACCATGGTCATATATTGTTTTTGGAAATATATTAGAATTTGTAATGGATATCCCATTACCTAGAAAGATCTTTTCTGCATGTTTCTGAACAATTTGTGTAGGGATAGTCAGTGTGATTGTCATCATGGCTTCATTGTCTGTCATGTCATCTTGCACAATGCATCTATTTTTGTTTTCCTTGTCCAAGTAGGTTCTATACACGACCATTATGTCCACGGTGAACACTTGTCCAATTTGGCGGTTGTTCAAGCCTTCTATCGATAGTATATTGGGTGTTATAAGTTTAGACCTGGTGACATTTTTTGAACATGAAAAGTAATGTGAATGGTAGTCTTCATTATTTTTTTGTTTTCTTTTTTTCCTGGAATAAATGTACATGTAGACACACAACTTGGATGAAGTATGCAGGCCATAGTTTTGTAACCAAACCTCTTAGTCCATGGAACTTGCAATTTGTTCGGTGTCTCACTTGCGCTCGTTGATACTTCTTGTGATTGCAAAGTATGTCTTGCATATGACATCAACATATTTATCCTGGCATTGATGAATAAATAGCTCAGGATATTTGTTTGAAAAACATATCAAGAACACAATGTATGAATATGTACCTTTGGCCTTGTCATTATGTTGATTTTTGTGATGATTGACTTCTCATGCCCATGTCACTAGTCCAACTTTTTTTGATGAAAGCATGTGTACATGAACATCAGAAGGAATGAATAATCATATGCATTGTATACTGTCCATAATTGTTCTGAATGTCACATACAGGCTCAAAGGAGATGGAGTATGAAATAGGGTGTCAAGGGATACTTAGGAAACATGAGGACATGATGATAAAATTGTATGCCTCAGAATTTTTGACTGCAAAAATGTGTAACATGGAACAAGGCATGATGGGGGGGTCTGACAGCCAATCTGTATATCGTGGAACCCTCGAAGCTAGAGGCACAATTTTGAGCCCACTAGCCCGGGAACCCACGATAAAAAAAGTGGCTAAGTATGGAACGAGGAAGCCGTCGATCAGACTCGTGATATAGAAGCATGACTATAAATGTGAACCCGTGAGTCCGCCAACTTACACACCTAGATATTTTCAAAACAACGACTAAGCAAAGCAACCAGAAAGCGAAAGTAGAGGGGAAAAAGAAAGGGGAATTTGGTTAAGTATAGAAGAGGGGAAAAAATGGACAATAGAGAGTGGGAAGATAGAAATGGGGAGGGAAATGTTCAGAAGTGGGAAGTCTCAACAAAGGCCCATTGTTGCTAAATCATCATTTTCTAGTCCAATATTTTATCCACCTGCTCGTTTTGTGTGTTTGATTTACTATCACAATTGGTATACCTTTTCAAATATTGTACTTCAGCTTCCTCTACTGTGGCATATAATATTTCATCCTCTTGTCCAACTAATCTATTTCTTTCAATGTAGAAATGTAGAAAATACAGTGGACATGAAGGTAAGTTGGTATGTAGAAAGACATGTAAAAAAATAAATACAGTTCTATGTATTTCAATGTAGCAGCACAAAGAATACAATTGACATGAAGATACGTTATTATGTAGGAAGATACATAATATCTATATACAATAAATTAGGTGAAAAACAATAGAAAAAATATACAGACAATAAATGGAATATGAAATAAGAGTAGAAGAATGCACCTTCATATATCCTCTTCTACATTTGTGGTAAAGAGTCCTTTGTCTTCTCCAGTTATTCTATTTTTTTCAATGTGGGAACACACAAAATACAATGAACATGAATGTAAGCTAGTATGCAAGGAAAAACAAGTAATATTTACATACAATAAATGAGAAGCAAAGGAATAGAATAAAAAAGAGTTAGAAGCATGGAACTTTCTTTTTCTTGATCCATGGTTATGATTATATAGAATTTTTCCTGGCCAAAATATATTACAAGACAGAAAATATTAAAAAGTTGGATGGTCATAGCTGAATGATTTGGTTTTGTGCAAAAAAGTATCCAGATATGCTTTGATACATGGAAATATAATTTTGTAATATCTTTGATGTATATTTCATAATTCAAGTACAAGACAAATTGCATTGTGGGCAGACCAATCTGTGTATAAGATAAAGAGGTTTTATTGTGATATGGGCACATTTCACCATATATGGTCAATAAGTGTGTTTTATACATGTTGTATCTTAACCAAAAGAAACAGGACATTGTAATTGAACATGTAGTTTTCCAATTGTTTTTTTATGGCACTATTTTGTAGCATGCCAACGCTGAAGTATCCTAGAATGATAATGGTTTCGTCCATATGTAAATGGTGTGATGCATTTGAGAAAACATTCATTATGTTAGCAATGTTTCACATGGAGTGACATAGATATTAAATATTTCAATTTGCAATCCATGAAATACTACTCTTTCTAGCACCATCTCAACATCTTTTTTCTTCTACAAGAACATTTTGCAAAGGCATGTAGGTATGGTTTAGAGTTTGGAGAAAACAATGGAGAAAAATTTAAGAGCAGGAGGGAAAATATGCCAATTTTGTGCAATTTTGTTGCATCCTAGGCACCATTGTACCATACATATCCCTTCTACACCTACCTACAGTTTTTTTCTACAAGAACATCCTGTAAAGGAAACAAGCTTGACATCGTATTTTTCATGCGAAAGACATGGGTTCAATTCCTCTACGGGATAGGAAGATACGAGGTAGGTGCTATATTTCCACTTCATCACACACGACAAAGAACCGAGATTTGTAATGATAGAAAAAATGACAGTTGGATTTGTGCACATGACATTGGCATGCACATGGTGTGGAGCCTTGGGAAAAATTCGGAGGCAAATTTAAGAGCAACGGAAAAAGATATGCCAACCTCTATGGAAAGTCTATAGGATAAGAATGATGAATAAATACTTAAACATTCTTACTTGAAAAATTCCAAAAATGAATACGGATGAAAGTATTCTATTGAAACTTACTCATTAATGATGAATGGTAGAACCGCAGGTCCACTTGTGGGTGCAGGAATTGAACCCTGCAAAGTGAAAAAAATAACTCCAACTACCGGTGCAGGACTTGTTGGCAAATATTTAACAGACAGTGAATGCTTGTCATTGATGGCAAGTACAACAGTGAAGATGGCATGAGTACAGGAAGTTTGTAATCGACAAGCAAACAGAAGATAAGTTCAGGAAGGTTGAATGATCGAAGGCGAATGATCGAAGGCAATGCAACATTGATAGAGTGATCGAAGACTCGTAAAATTTGAGAAGAATCTCTGATCGTTGGATTTCATTCAAAATTCCCGATGGCCGTCAGATCTCAAGAAGAGCACACTGAAGAGGAGGACAGATCTCAGATGTTAGATCCAAGCACAGGACCCGACCATCGTTGGATCAAGGAGAACCTGCATGCCTTTTAAAGTATAACAAGGAGAAAAGGGGCTCACAAAATCCCGAAAGAAGGAGGACCATCCATCATCAGGAAGGACACGTGGGGAAATATTGTAAGTTCGCTGACTGGAGAGTCAAAGGAACAGGGTTCCTTAACTTTTCAAAATCGCGATGAAATATGAGTCGTCAGATTAAGGTTGAATCTATACCATTGATTCCAGTCCTTGTCGGAGTTTCGGGGATCGAGAGTTGGACATGTCAAAGATTATTGACAACAGGAATCCCGANGGTTGAATCTGGACCATTGATTCCAGTCCTTGTCGGAGTTTCGGGGATCGAGAGTTGGACATGTCAAAGATTATTGACAATAGGAATCTCGATATCGCGATATGCGAAATTGCGATGAAATCTGAGCTGTCAGATTAAGGTTGAATCTGGACCGTTGATTCTAGTCATTGTCGGAGTTTCGGGGATCGAGAGTTGGACATGTCAAAGATTATTGATATCACGATATGCGAAATCACGATGAAATCTGAGCCGTCAGATTAAGGTTGAATTTGGACCGTTGATTCCAGTCCTTGTCGGAGTTTCGGGGATTGAGAGTTGGACATGTCAAATATTATTGACATCGGGAATCTCGATTTCATGATATATGAAATTGTGACTCAATCACAGTCGTTGAGTCAAGCTCAGATTTGAACCATTGATCTAACTCCATATCGGAGTTTCGGGGATTGCAACATGGAGAGGCAAGAAAACAATGCAACAAGAATGCCGATTTCATGATATGCAAAATCACGATTCAATCGTAGCCATTGAATCAAGATCATATATGGACCATCGAATCATAGGACATGTGGCAAGTGATCAAAATTTCACTGACTTGGGGTCAACGGAGCATAGTGTTGAAACTCACGAAATAAGAAATTGTGAAAGCGCTTTTTGCATAGGCGCTTGGTTATGACCATAGTCATATTGGGGAAGGAGCTAGTGCAGAAAAGTTATGTATCGGAACTTCGTAGATCGGGAAATGAAGTGTCGAGACACTCAGCACAGGATTGCTGAAATGCTGAAACCCGATTTAAAGGAAATGAATTCAAGATCTCATGAAGCCAATCCAACGGTGCAGGTGAATTTGAACAAAGATCGGAGGGTTACTGTTCTCTCTCACAGTTAACTTCTCAGTTACAAATATGTTAGCGAAACAGACTCATGATGGAGAATCAGTTGGTGTTTTAGTTGTTTGGACAGTTGTCTTTCTTGTGCATAAGGATATGCGAAGTGGAACTGCCATGGGTGTGTGTATAAAAGAAAATGAGACAGACAATGTGATGTTGGTTGTTCGGTATGGAAAATGAATGAAACTATAAGAAAGAAAAAATAAGAGGATGTGCTATGTGAGATGGAGAAGATGCACAGTGTGAGAAGAAACTCAGTGAAGAGTAAAAGATGATGAAGAGAAGTTGGAGTAGAGCAGAATGAGAAAACGAGTTGATGCAAAGCATACCTGCTGAACAGACAGAGGAAGAGAAGAGCAACAGAATAGTTTGTAGAAGACCAGATTTACAAAACAAAGAAAGATTGGTATGAATTGATTTATCTATGTAGT